>OMPJ01024520.1:3334-19868 GCA_900312935.1 Carapus acus
GGTAGGTAAGTGGGGGTTCGGGGGGTAGTTCGGTGGAGGTTTTGCGGGTTCTGTTTATTCCAGGGACGGGGGAGAGCGGCGCGGCAGGACCGGTGCGACTCCCGCTGCTCAGTAAGACTCCGCGGCTGTCAAAGTGCGGTTATATAGCAGGAGAGGGAGGGCGGGCGCGCGCGCACACACACACACACACACACACACACACACACACACACACACACACACACACGCATGTTTTAACGCGCTCCTCAACCTTCTCGTCTGACTTCTCTCTGCGCGGCCGTTGGCTCGCTCGGAAAGTTGCGCCGTTTAACTCCTTTTCTCCGCCGCTCGGGCGATAATTGAAAGTGAAAGAGGAGAATCTGTCCCTGCTGAGCCCCCACGTCCTTGTTTGTTTGTTTCTTTCCCTTTTTGTTTGTTAGTTTGTCGCCGCAAGTTTCAGCTGTTTTCATGAAATGACTCTTGTTTGCAGATCCGTGTGTCAATGCGGAGATAAGATTCTTTGTAGGTTTTGGCGCCGGACATCTGTATTTTCCTCAAGTTTTGGGTCAAATGTGATTTTTAAAATCCAGTTCATTGAAAGTATGACGGCTGAGACTGACTCAAGCAGCTTTTTATAGACTTAAGAACTTAACATCAGTGTGATCAGCAAGTATTAAAAACTCAAACCGCATCGTAAACAAGGCCAATTACCAAAATAAAAGACCATTTCTCAAGCACACAGCATCGCGACTGAGGCAGCTGTCACAGGCAGTGAGCTCTCTCTCTCTCTGTCTCTCCCTCTCCCTCTCTCTCTCTCTCTCTCTCTCTCTCCTTCGCCGTATGAACTCTGAGTTTGTGGTTGAATAAAGTCAGCCTGATGATCCCTGCGAGGATTCCTGGGGTAAGAAAGTTCACTGCAGGACTGAGGGGTGAGTCTGGGTGACCACCTAAACACACACTCACGCGCGCGCGCGCGCACACACACACACACATACACACGCGCGCGCACACACAAACACACACACACACACACTCACACTTAGAGGAGGGACAGAGGAAGACGTGGGGGGGAGAGTGTTGGTCATTACACGGCCCGGCAGGCAGCAACATGCTGGAGCTCCCCCTGTTGGTCAGAGGCTGCCACGACACGCTCTGGTCGCCTCGCCAGTTAATGATTGATTGATTTCGTGCACGATCCGCTGTGGCGACCCCTACAGGAGGCAGACGGGAGGGAGAGAGAGAGAGAGAGAGGACTAAAGTTTTTGATAATAGGTTGATGTTGGAACAACTAGGCTGCTGGCCGCAGACTGAGCCTCAAGTCACATTTGAGATGCCGACCGTCCTTTCATCTGTCCGTCCATCTGTCCATCCATCAGTCATTCATTCATTTAGTATATATGAGTTTTAGTGGTGAAAAATATCTCACAGGGAAATGTGAGCGCTGATACATTCTCTACGTGCTGTTTATTTGTCTCGCCTGCGTACATGGGACACAGTGACGTTTGACACAGTGACCTTTGACCTCCAGACTGAAACATTCTCACAGAGCAGCAGATAATAGGAATAAAAAGAATCCCTCAGAGGGATACACACATTACAGCCCCCCTTGCAACGGCTGCTGAACACAGAGTGACAGCAAATGCATCAAATTAGAAGCAAAATTTTGGACATACTTTTCTGGAGGCGCAATGTTTTGAGTTGAGCGTGGTTTTCAACAAGCTCAACGGCCACCATATTGTCCTGATTTGCTCCCTCGCACTTTTCACATCAAGTTCACCCCAGGTGTATGTATGTGTATACATTGCTACACTCTGGGCAGCCGTGGCAGTTCAAGTCTGCACTCAGACCAAAAAGTATGGAGGCCACATTTGGTGGTTGGAGGGATTCCAGTTTGCCATCTGAGCACTACTGAGGTGCTCTCGAGCACTCGACTGAACTTGGGACTCCCACGTGCAGACTCACTATGCAACCTGTAATATATGTGCGCGCGCGCACACACACACACACACACACATATGAAACATTGCGTGGGACAGATTTCTGCCTTTTCTAAATGTATGAACACATTCATCTTTTAGATTTTGTGTATCTTGTGTGTGTAGATTTGTGTAGTTGACGACAGCATAAAAATGGATCACTTTAATGTGTCCACCCAACTCATTTTGCACTGACGCGTGCTTTGTCCTAGTAATTACCATGACATGACATGACATGACCGTGATTTTTCCGCATATAATAATAACAATACTTATTTACACTCAATCCTAGTTCTCTGTTATTCCTGCTCCTCGTGGACTTTCTCGCTGAAACAAGAGCGATGTTATTCCTATACCTGCAAAAAAATTACTGCCTGAAAAAAATACTGTGGCCCCCCTGCAGCACATCAAGTGTATGCCTCATATCACTAATCCAATTGTGAGACTTGTTAACTGATTCAAATGTCTTTATGATCATTCAGAGATGAGGTGGTTGTGGCTGTACTTTTTGTTCCACTTATAGAATATCTCCAAAGCTATAATAGCCATTCAAATTAAATAGTGTATTTTGTGCCTGTCATTACTTTTGGGGACATTTAGACTACTTTTTAAAAGGACAAAGTCCCCAACATCATTTTCATAGGTTGATAATGGTGTCACATTATTATTTGAAGCTAAACACATTATTTTAGTTGTGGCGTTGGTAGAGTTCGTATGATCACCGCTTCGTTCTGTTTCATTTCTGTCATGTGAAATAATTCGTGCAGCGACTCATCGTACCAGCCGATTCCACATAAACAAACCCACAGGGGAAACGCCCGCCCCCATAGGTCTTCTTACCTGTCAATCATTTCTGGCATTGCATCACTTTGTGTGTTCTAGCCTCTGAATGGCCAATCTACCACCTGGTGCCCGCCTAGCCGCCTGTGATTGGCTGATCCCATAGATTCCCCTACATGGTAAAAGATATTTCGCAATCGTCGCCTCCATGTTCCAAACAAAAACACACAGCTCAGACACACGGATAAAACTCCCAACTTTCCGCTTTAATTCATTTTCTTTCACGTAGTTGTTGCTTTCACCGAGGCCCCAAGAAGGTAAGAATTGCTTTTCAACTCACTCCTACTATTTAAATTCACCGAATAGTAACATTCAGGCTTGTTAGCATGAGTGGCTAACTAGCTGGCTAACTGCCCGGCTGACAGCCGTCATTCTTTACGGCGGAAAGTGAAAATATATGTACCGCCATGTTCACCGACGAAATAAACCCTGTTTTTCGTGGTAAGAATGAGAGGACCTACATCTAAACTGGACAGAAAGGTTGAAGATGACGGCTTTTACTCCTTAACAGCGAACTAAAAGTTAAAACTGGACGAAAGTGTTGGAAAACGTTAACTCCCCGACACATTAGCAGATTGTTAGCGGAGTTGTTGAGCGTTAGACGATTTTTGCCGTATCTCAAAGTCATATTTGCGCCCAGCCCCGCATGACTCTGGAGTTTCCCTGAAACCGCACAAAGAGCCGCGATGATGCAACAGCAGGCAACAGGAGCGGGAGCGCCGCTGTTTCCACCCGGAGCGCTTTGACCTGCGCACCTGCTGCATAGCAACGCCTCGGCCAATCACGACGCAGTGCGCAATTGATTGTAATGAACGGACCAATTGGGCTGATTGCTGCGGGTCCCATCGGCTTTACATTCGGGTCACATATGAAGAAGGAGGTCAAAGAAACCATGTATGTTTATGCTAATTATTGAAGCAAGGCTGCAATTGGGAAATAGGTAGATTTTCTTCACATTATGTGTCCGCGTAGTTTGCCGCGTGATTGTGTAATTTGAAAAATGCATTGCCCATGCAAGAAAATTTCAGCAACAGTGTGGGATAAAATAATTAAGCTAAAAGCTCATGATCGTTTCGTAATATCTGGAAATAAATGGGTACAACTGATGTGAATCCCTGGTGAAAAATCAGATGGAAGTAGGTATGAATGGAAGGTATTGAGGTCTTGGTGAGACGAAATTAGTTGTTACATGCACATACATCTTCATTTGAGTTGAATGTCTGGGACCAAATATTGAAAATTGATATTGAAATATTCCTGTTAGACAATGTCTACTCGTGTGCTCATTGAGTTGGACAGACATAAATAAATGTGTAAATTAAATTCTGAAAGTAAAATGTCCCTCAACCCTCTCAGGTTCTGCGAAGGATCACGCCGCGTCCGCCCGAGTGTCCCCGCCTCCTCCCTTTCGCTCGAGCCGTCGTCCACTCAGAGATCAGCTCCTGCAGACAACCAGTCCAAATGAGCCGGCCGTCGCAGCCGAAGCTAACAGCGGCAGACCACAATGGCGTGAGCGTCATCCAGAGCCAGGCCCACGCCGCCTCATCCCTGCCGGGGGGCGTGGCCGGTCTGCAGCAGGTGCCTCAACTCGTCCCCGCCAACCCGGCGGCTGGAGGCGGCAAGGCGGCCGCACCCAGCAAGTCCAAGAAGCAGCACGCCGATAAGGACAGCGACGAGTACCGCCAGCGCCGCGAGCGCAACAACCTGGCAGTGAAGAAGAGCCGCATGCGCAGCAAACAGAAAGCGATGGACACGCAGCAACGCGTCAACGAGCTGAAGGAGGAGAACGAGCGCCTGGAGGCCAAGATCAAACTGCTCAGCAAAGAGCTGAGCGTGCTCAAAGACCTCTTTCTGGAGCATGCCCACAACCTGGCCGACAACGTGCAGCCGCCGGCCGGACCTGAGGGCGCAAGCCCCGCCCCCGGCAACAACACTAGTAATGGCCAGTGAAGTGGGCGGAGTCAGAGGGACGCTATCACGTTTTTTTGGGGTGGGGGGACTATTTGATGTCGGTTTGATGGGCTGAGGGCCTCGCCGTCGCCTGGAAGCTTCTTTCACTTTTTCACGCTGCCTCACGTCTTCCTCGCTGCTTTTAATTCTTCTTCTTTTCCTAAACCCCACCCCCCCTCTGGCTAAATATCACATGGCCGTTAAACCTCTCACAATGTTGTGGAAGTTCTCCAAGCACACAGGTCGTTGTGAAGAAGGATAAAACAAAGACGTCCAAATCGGCTTGGAAGCCACAAATCTGCATTTTCTGTGTTTGTGTGTGTGTCTTGTTGGTCTCAGGAGTTTTGTGAACCTCCCTGATGGAGGACAAGTGAGGAGAGGATAGACGAGTGCAAACGTGAAGGTGTCACTGTGGAAGCAGACGGCCAAAAAAAACAACGCAAACCACACACACTGCCTGTGTGTGTGTTTCTGTCATTTCTTCCTTTGCCATGCTTAATTTTGGACGGAGGTGGAGGTCCTTGTGTTTCCTCCTCTTTGATTGTGTATGTTGTTGCTCTGCCAACAATTTTTGCATTTTGTGTAGAAATATGACATGACGAGTCCCTAGTTGCTAATAACTTCACTACAAGTTGACGCCTATTGTAACTTTTTTTTTTTATACTCGCGCTTTTTTTTTTCCACTGTTCTGTCTGACATTGGTATTAACGAGGAAAAAGACATTGGTCAGAAATCCAGAAGGATCGGAGGAGACGCACACGCTCCTCGGGTTCCTTCAGTCATTCCCTCCAGACATCAGGACACGCGATGAAGTCGCTGCACAATCGATAGAATATTTTGATGTTCACTCTGTTTGACACGTCAGGGAAAATAACATTTACCGTATTTTCTGTGAGTATCAGACACTCCAGAGTATAAATTGCCAAAAGAATATGTGATAACAAAGGGGAAGAAAAAACAAAAAAATAAGTCGCACTGGACTTCAAGTCTAATATTTTTGGGGAAATTTATTTTTCAGAATTCTAAACCAAGCACAGACATTTCATCTTGAAAGGCAAGCTATAATACCAAAAATAGCATAGAGAAAATCAGGCTCATAAGGTGCACAGCGTGCTAGCATAGCACATGGATGGTTATATAGCCACAAGAAGAAACGACAACCAACTAGTTATGTGTCTGGTATGTTAATTCTACAATTGTTCAGATAACTCATGCGTAAAAAAACAAGCTAACACATTAACTTAACCCCCCATCTTACTCCATATCATAAAATCTATTGAATTCTTCATCCTCAGTGTCACTTCTGAACAACTGCGTAGGTAGATGAAACATAGATTACCGTAATTACCATATGTTACGGCAATTTTGAAGAATCGAGTGGTACAGGGGCAGTAGATACTGGTACACAAGTAAAGAGTGCCCTTGTACAGTCTACAATAACAAACATGTTAGATCTTCTATTTTCATAATTCCACATACAAGCTGCATCTGTGTATAAGTCGCCCCTCTGGTCAAACAATGAAAAAAAGTGCAACTTATACTCTGGAAAATACGGTAGATGCTTGTCCTCTTGTCCCTGACCTGTCTGCAGCGCTCACTGTGAGGGGATCAGGGTCAGAATCTTGTTCTGTTGCTGAGATCTTTAAAAACAGGTCGGCGCAGATATGTAGCGACTTGTGTTCTTTTATTTCCCAATCCTCCCCCAATCCTCCCCCACTCTTTGATAAATGACCATCAGTCGGCACTGTTTTAAAATATTATGATGGTGTTGGAGCGGAAATGGCAACAGCGCAACGTTGTGAAGAGAATCGATATTGGAGCCAGTGGTTCTGACTGGTTGTTACGTCACCCTCACTGCTGTTTGGCACTTAAATGTTTAAAGTTCTAGCACTGGTCCTACTTTAATATAACCACACATGTTCCCACAAGCCCGTGTGATCTTTTATTCTTCTTCCTCCAAACTTCAGACTAGCAAAAAATGTCCATCGACTCTTCTCCATGTGCTGCTTGTTATTTTCTAAGCCCCGCCCACCAGGCACGCCCTCATCCTGTGGTTGGCTCGAGTCTAGACGGTTATTTTTGTGTATGTTGTGATGGGCGGAGCCAGACGGCGGAGGATTAGATGCAGAACCCGCCCGGCAGCGTCTAATCCAGGCTTTTGTCTGATCCCGGTCTAAACCGGGTCCTTAGCGCTCTGCTAATTGGGCGCAGCAGATCGGGACAAGTCCGGCCCCCGCAACGCTGAGGGGGCGGGGCCACGCCCAGGTCAGACGCTGTAATTACAGCAGCTTTATCGGGGCGTGCGTGGAGCCGCCGTGTTTGTTACGGGCTGCGGCGGCACGGCGTTCCTCTATTGTTCTCCGAGCCTTCAGGTCCTTGTCCAGATTGTTCCCCCGATGTTCTCCCGAAGCTGTTTGAGCTTCTCATTGCTTCACTTCACTTTCCCCTTATTTTCTCCAACATGTTCCCGATGTTCTTCCCGCGTTCCCCCCCGCGCGTTCTGGCACCGGCCTCTCGGCATTCCCCCTGACGTTCCCCCAACATTCCCTCCGCGTTCCACCAGCTTTGACCCTGGCGTTCCGCTCATGTTTGTCAGTCACGGACGTTTGCTGGAACGTTCTCCCCGCGCTGCTTCGCTACGAACGCAGAAAAGAAACATTATTTCATCAGGATTTCCGTCTTAACTCACCAGTTGGAGCTGAAGGGGACGGCGTGATGTTTGGAGAACGCTTGCCGTCAGGAGAACCACACGGAGCTCCTCCTCACTGGCGCCCTGTTTTCACTTTTCTACACTTTTATTCCACGAGAAGCATGTTTCGAGAAATACTTGCATGGGGGGGAGCGTTGAGGAGGCGCTGGCTTGCACTCGGGGCGAGGGGAGGAGGAGAGAAGGTGTCCACGTGGAGGAAGAGGAGGACAAGACGGATGGTGTGGAGACGTTTCCCGGCTCAAGGCGGGACGTGTTTGCGATTTATTGTCGGCGTGAATGTTGCTGGGCAGCATTTCTCTTTGTCCTCGCTCGCTTTTTTATATGAATATCTTGGGGTAACGTGCATTGTAAATTAAAAATTGAGTATAAAAGTTGTGATTGTGTGGTGACTTGTGTTTTATGTGGGCGGGAAAATGGGAAAATATGAGTAATTTGGACGTCGGAGGGGTTTGGAGTGAAGTTTGCAAAACTCCCGTTGGTCAGTAAAGCGAAATCTGCGGTTATGATTCATAACGGAGAAGATTGAATAATGAAAACAGTGCTGACAGGGTGTGGACCGGCCTTGTGTTGTCAGTCGTGACGTGGTAATGGCGTCGGAAAAAGCCTGGAACGACCTGAAAGCTGGGGACCGGCAGGTCCGTGAGGCTTGTCGCTCTCATCGGGGCTGAGCGAGCGCCACGGAGAGGAGGAGAGGAGGGTTTCCATGGCAACCGTGAAAATGTTTGGGTCGAACTAAGCCTGTAACCTCATCTGGAGGCTTGTCCACAAATCCACTCCAGTCTGGACCCACACAGCCCAGAAACGCATCAAACAAATGTCAGCGGAGAGACTCAGATAGAGGCCTGAGTGTGAGTGTGTGCGTGTGTGTGTGTGTGCGTGTGTGTGTGCAGACCCAGGTTTGTGAGGCGAGATGTCACCGGGCACCTCAGGGACGTGCTGAACGGACAGAGACAGTGTGACGCAATGGTGTCAGTCCACTTCACCCGATGGACGGGCAGCTTCATCACCGCCATCGCCGCCGCCGCTAATAAAGCTAGCTAGCTGTCATCGAGATGAGCTGGGCAGCTCGCTGTCACTCACTTGCTCTCTCCCTCCCTGTGTGTGTGTGTGTGAGTGTGTGTGTGTGTGGAGCAGACAGGCAGACGAGGCGGCGATAAGCAGGCTTGATAAGCAGCTATCAGCTGAGCGGGCGTAGCGGCCTTGACGCCGAACGCGACGGCGTAACGAGGGTGTATGATTGACAGGATGACGTCATCACGGCCCAAGAGGAGCCAAGTTAGCGGGACGAGCTCCGTGGAATCGGGAACGCCGAGACAAAGCTGGAACGTCGTCCAGTAATGAAGTCTCCGTGTCTGACATGATGACGGCGTGATGAAGCCGCCAAGGACGCCCCTCCCCCGAAACTCTGGATGTTTCCCAGGTCACGTGTCCGACCAATCAGCACGCGAGCAGCGCGCCAGAGACCGAAATAGGTTTTGCCGAGTCAGCGTTGTTTTATTTTGCGGTCGATATGGATAAGAGAGGTCCAGAGAGGTGAAGGTCAAAGGTCAGCGCGCGTGGTCCTCGCCGTGTCTGCGTGCTGACTCCACGCTTCGGTTTTGATAAACGCTGAAAATGACTCACACGCAACCTCTCCTCCTCCTCCTCCTCCTCTTCCTCCTCTTCTTCCATAATTACCGCCACATCTCATCACCGTGTCAGCGTCTAAAAATAAACCTGCCTTGTCTGTCTGAAAGCGGCACCTCAGCCATTACTCCTAATCTGAAAATTCAGTTGTAAACACAAAACAGCTCAAACTTCACATTTTGGAAGTCTGGGACGTTGCATAAGCAGCCGGATCGTTGACGGGCGTGTTCGGACCGAGCTCAGAGCTTTAACCCCCCGCTGGGCGCGGCCACCGCTCGTCTCGCCCTCCTCATCAGTCAAGGTTCAGACGTTCGTGTGGGTTTTTTGAATTCGTCTTCACCAAAATAACCCATCTACATTACGCGATATGTGTTTGGCCCAAAGGTCAAAGGTCAAGCCGTGACTGCCTACGGTCTGTTTGCCGACTCAGCCGAAGTGCGTCACCATGTTGGCGGTGGTCGCCACGGCGCCCACGCTGCCCCCCGGCTGGTACCTATGGGAGTGCGGGTCAGGCCCGGGGCGGGTGAGCGAACGTGTGTGTGTGTGTGTGTGCACGTGTGTGTGTGCTGGAGAGAGAAAGTGCAGTGCAGAGCAGCTTCTCCAAACACTGAGAGTCCAACCAAGACAGATATTAATACAGCATCTTATCAGCAGCATTACTCAGCCCGGGGCTGTATGTGTGTGTGTGTGTGTGTGTGTGTGTGAGAGTGGGTGTGTGTCTTAATGCTCAGGCATGTTTTCCATTGGCATGATTTCCGATCAAAATTGCGTGAAAAGAATTCGATGAAACTCGGTTTGAACACGCTGACGATGTGTTGAGGTTCGCTGCCGGTCGGCCTGAAGGGGGCGCTGTCACCGCCACGTCAAGTCACCACATATTGAATGAAAACTCAGCCCTGTTTCCCGACTTCCTCTAAATTCCTTGGCTCCGTGTGTCGGTGTGTGTGTGTGTGTGTGTGTGGTTAAAGCTATGCGGTGAATCGGGCTTTTCCCACGATGCTTTGCTCCCTCTCCCGCTCTCATGGCAGGAGGTGAAACCGTTTGCGAGGCTTCAAACATAAAAATGAGCGATGGAGCGGCCGCCGCCGCCAAGATCTGTTTGTTTGAGTCCGACGGCGAGCTTCACGCCGAGCACGGGAACATCTGGAGCGCCAGATCGGCCAGCTGCTTCTATTTCCGAGCCCGAGAGGAGCCAAGCAGCAGAAATATGAACACACACACACACACACATCCACGCACACACTCGCGCACACACACAGCAGCAAGCTGAGGCTGTCCTCAGAGTCCTGACCCTTCGTTCTGTGTTTTGCTTTTTGCCGCCCTGTGCTGGCATGAATTGACTCCATCTGGTTGGACTACATTTCCCATGATGCCGCAAACAGCAGCATGATGTGACTTGTTGTCTTTTGTTGTTGTTTTTTCACTCCGTCTCCGTTTTTTACGCAGATCCGGTCTCGGTTAACTTCCACCCCCTCCCTGTGGTTGAGCCAGGCCCAGTCACCCTGCCCCTTACTGGGCAGGAGTTTCCATTGCGATGATTTTGAGGTGTCGCCATGGTAACCACAGGTCAGACCTGCCAGCTCCGCCCCTCATGCATCAAACAATGAGAAGTTTGGGTCTCACGCTGAGCTCAGACTCTCCGTAGCGAACTGCATCAGTACCGCCGATCCATCACATCAATCGATCTATTCCACACACGCTCACACACACACACGTTTGCTAACACACACACACACACACACACGCTCCCCTGGCCGAGCGCTGTGCGGCGGCGGCGGCGCGTTTGCTGGATTTTGCTGGATTTGTGCTCTGCGTGCAGCACGTAGATCAGATCCAGATGGAGCCGATCATCAGATGGATCAGGATCTCCCAGGAGCAGCTCCCTCCCTCACTCCTCTTCCTCCTCCCTCCCTCCCTCCTCCTCTTCCTCTCCTCCTCCTCCCGGACCACTGCGGCTCTTTCCTGTCCAGGACTTTGAGCAGCGTGTTCAAAGGCCGACTGGGCATCGAACCAACGACCCACCTGCATAGAGCCCCCGGGGTCTCCACAGAGGGCCGGCGGCAGCGGGGTCTGAGGAGGTCTGGCGGGGGGGGCCTGGGGAGTCCTCGGGTTCCAAGCCTGGACGTGGATCCACCTGACAAGTGAAATATGGCGGCACTGATGTTGATGGCGTCAAGGAGCGCCGTGATGTTTCAGCGTTAACATTAGTGTTAGCGTTAGCATTAGCGGGCCGGCGTGGAGCTCTGGAGAAGCTCATCTCTGACCTCCTCCCCTCGCTTGGGCCCTGGCCCGCCTCCTGCTCCCCCCGCCTCCCGTCGCCACGGAGACCGTACAGTCTGGCTGACCCCACAGATGCACTGACAGTTTTAAAGGGTCCAGAGCACCACCGGGAGACCGTGTGCGTGCCTGTGTGTGCATGTGTGTGCCTTTGTGTGTGTCTGTATGAGTTTGTGTGTATACATGTACATGTGTGTGCGTGTAAACGTGTGTGTGTGTGTTTTTACTGGGGTTAAGTCCGATTTCTTAATGATTGGGTCCACACGCATGACTGCAGGAAAGAAGGCTGAACTTTGAATATTTGCAGCCAAACGTGGCAGATTTATGAAGTTTGGATGAGATGTTACTCCACTTTAACGAAGCACAGCAGATTAGTGTGAATCATTTAGCAAATCAACATTTCACCACCACCTGTTTCAGCGTCTGTGCTGTAGAAGAATGATCGACTCAAACTTAAAAAATTATTTCAAAGGGAAACATGCAGATTTAATGATGATTACTAAGAAACTAACAGACATGTTTTGCTAGCTCCATTTGATTTCCTCACTTCACACTTTCCCAGCTTATAAACTGAGCGACGGGAATTCCGCCGCCTGCCTGGCGCCACGCCGCCTCTTGGCTTCAACGGCGCCCCCTGCTGAAAAGAACAAAGGCTCAGGGTCTGGCCGAGCATCTCCACAGACCCCAGCTGATGGTGGAGAAGCTGCTCCGACACGGGAGTTGTTCCAGCTGTGGCTGGGCAGAGGTAGTTAGCTATAGTTAAGCTACTCATGTTGCTCCTTCCTGTGTGTGTGTGTGTGTGTGTGTGTATGTGTGTGTGTGTGTGCCAGCGTGTGCGTGATGACACACACACGCTCATTTGAGCATCTGAGGTCCTTGCTGATGTTCTGAATGTAATAGTGATGGAGCGGAACCAGAACATGCAGCAGAGCCAAAGTGTGTGGATCCATGTGTGTGTGTGTGTGTGTGTGTGCGTGCGCGGAAATGGAACATCAGCGTTTAACCCCCCAGTGCCCAATATTAATTTCTGCATATTTTTGCACTTACACATATCATAACTCAGCAGTGTGGGTCTTGGTCATGGTCCAAATTTAGGCGTGTGTGTGTGTGTGTGTGTGTGTGTGTGTGTGTGTGTGTTTTCCTCTGAATTGGGGCGTTATTAGCGATCTCTTCAGTTGGGTTTCCTCTCGGCGGTCTAATCTTCCCGGATATCTAATTTATTTCCTTCATAAATTGGATGTTCTGGGCCGTGGCGCCCGGCGGCTCCTGAGGATTGGTGATGGATTCCACCAATCGCTGATCAGCGTTCCGTCTGAATCTGCAACAGGAAATGAGACGTGGCCGTATATTAGGTCATGGCTGCCCCGTGTGAACCCGAAAGTGAAAGAATATTCCGGATTTTGAGGGGAATATTCTTGTGTGTAGGAGCAAAAAAACAGAAGGTGATGGTGGTATGCGTGGTAAGGGTGGGAGAACCTCAGGAGAACATCAGGAGAACCTCAGGAGAACATGGAGAGGTGGAGAAAGAGGGGGAGAGGGATGTTCTACTGTGGCGAAAAGACCAAAGACCATAGATTTTAAAGGAAAAATCACTGTCGTCCCCGTCATCACCAATTGATACCTTTCAGAATAAAAGTCTTTTTACTGGGTCATTCAGAAAACTTCCAGTTGAGTAAGTAACACTGTAAATAAGAAAGCAAAACTGTGCAATATGTACTGTAGTAACAGTAACAACCTATATGTAATCTAGATTATACAATATCATCTATATATGATATATTTATATAAATGATAATAGATTATAACAAAAGCGTCTTTTTAAAGACTAATAAAATCCTCCTTTTTTTGTGGTGGTCAAAGACAAAGTCTGCCAAATCTTGGTCGTCAGCCTTGACAAAATAAAGCCCTCTTGTCCATGGGCTGTCAAAATAAAAGTCTCCCAGCCCTGGGCTGTCAGAATAAAAGCCTGTGTGCCCTAGGTGCCCTGAGTGGAGGGGGTCTGTTGGCAGGCAGCGCCTGCGTGCGTGAGCCTCCTGCTGAGAATCATTAATCAGGGCAAACAGACAGGAGGTGAAGCTAATAACGTCCCATTCAGACCTGCTGTGAACCTGCAGTCTAAATATTAAACCGCAGATATGGCCACGCCGACCTGGATACACACACAAAGGCAGCGAGCTGGACAATGCGGCCCGGCTGCCGCTTTGTGTTCCCGTGTGCTGTATGGCGGTAATTTCCCGCGGCTGATAGCACAGAGTGTCTTTGCTCAGCGATAAAGAGACACTGGCCTACTTCGGAGTCTCACCTGGCCCAAAGTTCACCCGGGTCACAGGATTTATGGGCCAATTAACCCCAGACTCACGTCCAAAGCTGCTGCGGTGTCGTCTGACTCGCTCTTTAACCACTTAGCTGCTGATGGAGGAGCCGCAGATCATCCGTCTTCATTCCCTCGAGACCTGCTGCTAGTAAATCCTTCGCTGGGATCACTTACAGATAACGAGGCAGGAAACACAGAGGAATAGAATAGAATGTGTAATATGCCATAAAGTCAACAAATGAGGCCTTTTGGGACACACTTTTCCATAAATCAGATTTTGTGCTGTTATCATCATTACTGGTGGTATATATAGTGGATGTAGTAGTACACAATGTATTCATTAGCATTCTAATTGCATCTATCTATCTATCTATCTATCTATCTATCTATCTATCTATCTATCTATCTATCTATCTATCTATCTATCTATCTATCTAAATATCTATTTATTTATGTACTGTATGTATGTATTCATCCCTTTGTGTGATTGTTTATCTACATATGTACTGTATGTATGTACTGTATGTATGTATGTATGCATGTACTGTATGTGCGTGCGTGTGTGTGCTCTTTGATACTGTTATTTACTACTTTTTATTTTGTTTTGAATATATAATTAATATTTGTTGTATTTTTTCCATAATATGGTATTTTCATACTTTTTATATTTATTTAGTTTTGTGTGTACCATTTTTATATTATATTTCACAATTTTTTTTTCTATTTTTACACTCTTTATTTTTGAGTGATTTCTCCCTGTGGCTCGCCCAGCATAGCGGAGAGTTGGTGGGTTCTTTCTCTGCGTGAGGACAGTAGCTATCACCCTCATCATGCCCTCATTTGACTCCACAGTGCCCCGTGTGGCCGCCTGAGTGGTGTTTACCATCTTAGTGAACCTGGATGTCCCCTTTATCAGCGGCTGCTGTTCTGGGAATGCTGCGCTGTTGTGTTGTCTGTGCTGACGCACACAAACAGCGGCGGGGGAGCGGTTGAGCCCTGAGGTGCTCCAGCTGTAAATCTGGTCTTGGCAGCGGAGCGACGTGAGGGTGTGAAACGGAGCCGGCGGCCCGTTCGCCGAGCACTACGCGGAAGCTCGCTGCTGCGTAAATCATCATTTTCACCCCTTCAAAGCGAAGCGCTCACCCCTGGGAGCCTGGGCGACCCAGGCTGATCCGAGGCTGCGTGGACTGGGCCGGAGGTGACGGAGGCCCAGACTGAACCCAGACGCTCACGTTCAGCCGCGACCTTTGACCGGCCGGCCTGTTTGGGGAGGCTGGTAATGAGTAAACGCTGCGCCGCGCCGCCAGCCATGTTTATGGACTCTTTTTCTGCCGGGGGCCGCAGATGACGGTGACCTCTGAGTGTGAGGTCGCTCCCAAGCTCCTCCCACTGACCTGACATCACACGGGAGAAGTGAGGGAAAACACACTCCACCTCACCGTCACACACGCACACACTGAATACAAACAGCCACGTTCTCAGCTGTCGATGAATCTGTACACTCTGTTTATGTTTTAGATTTCAACATTACTCTGCGTGGTCACATGACTTGTTTTATCTCTCCTTATTTCTGTGTCCATCCTTTCTTTGTCCTCTGTTCTGGAGTGGGAGCGTCTCCCACCCTCATTTCCTTCTGGGACCCATAAAGTGTTTCTGGTTCTGATTCTGGTTCTGGTTCTGGTTTCGTTCCCGAGTCTCCATAATTCAGCGCAGATCTGGGTCACAGGTGGAGTCGGTTATTCATCAGGTCTTAATTCAATTTTGTTTCCGTGTTAAGAAAACGTTGCGAGCAGGCGAAGATCGCAGGCTCATGATCGCAGAACATTGTCCGTCCAGCAGGGGGCGCAGCTGAGTCAGCATAGGTACAGGATGTGTTGATTCCTCTTGGGCCAAGATCAGGCTGATTTCTGCTGCCTGTCGTAGCACTGTGGCTAATGCTAGCTGAGACTCTGCAGGTGAGACGTGTCCGTGTGGCCCTCACACACACTCACACACACACGCACACACACACACACGCCCATGATAAAACCCTGAGATGACTTAAAAACTGCGTCGGCCGCGTGAGTTTGACTTTGTGTGCTCGTAAATTTGCGTGAGCGTGAGGACAAAGCAGGATGGAGGTCAGCAGATGTTTGGCGATGGCGGCCGCCCTGGATCTGCTGAGTTCCTCTCTGTGGGAGCGAGAACATTCAGGTTCTCCTCCAGGTGCCCCAGAGCCTCTGAGCAAGACACCGAGTGCTCGCTTGGGAAAGCTGATAACACTGAGATAAAAGAGAGAAATTGACTGCTGATCCATCAGAAGTAATCCAAAGTACCTTGAGCGCCGTTTTGGATGATGTCACCTTGCTGATTGCTTCGCCCGTGGCGAATGTGAGTGAACTTGATTTATCGTGAACTTCTTCGGAAGAGCCAACAGCTCAGCAACGCCCAGAGAGACGGCAAACATCGGCAACATTTCCCTTTTCCTACATTATGTATATGAACCTGAATGCATCACCTCAACAAACAGCACCACCAGCCTCCATCTGCATGCGTGTGCTCACTCACACACACACACACACACACACACACTTGCACATGGAGTCTGTGTGTGCGTGTGTGTGTGTGTGTGTGTGTGTGTGTGTGTGTGTGACCCCCGAGCGATTTGGGAGTTTTGGCTGATGTGTTCAAACTGTCACACCACCTCCACAGGTTTGGCGGAGGCTTGGGGTCAAAGGTCGGCGTCTCTCTGTGGGGGTGTGTGTGAGGGGGCGGAGCCTGTGTGGGCTGACAGCAGAACACATCATAAGCCACAAATCACAGCGGCACATATTTGCCCCGACGACTCTGACTCATTCATAACACCTCTAACTTTTTTTTTTT
>OMPJ01024554.1:5072-29859 GCA_900312935.1 Carapus acus
CCCACGGTGTCTCCCTGGCCCAGGCTGCAAAGGCGAGGAGGCCTTTTAGGAAAACAGGACGGGGCGCTGGAGATAATGTCTCCTCGGACCCCTGGACCCTCGCCAGCCTGCCCTGCTAATCTGACGGCCGTAGGAATCTCGGCACAGCGAGGCTGCCAAGGCCTCATAACGTCAGCCAGCTCAAATATTTATCTTTTCTGGAGCCGTTCCTGACTTAGTTTAAGACGTGAACAACATCCAACAAATCCTTAGCGTGTTTGCACAAAACGTGTGCGGGGGTGTGGTGGTGGAGGGGTGGGGGTGGAGAAAAGGAGCGGAGCCCTTTTTCGCAGCGTGCAAGAGATTTACGCTCGTCCAGAAATTTAGCGCTGTCTCATTTTTCCCCTTCAGTCAGTGAGATGAGCCTCAAGTTGAATTTACATTCAGTCGAATTCCAAGATATCCAGTCTGAGTGAAATCTGATTACACCCCAGAGTCAAATGTATTACGAGGTGTTGTCGTTCAGCTCGGGGTGAGTTTGACAGAGAGGTGGGAGACATACGACCAAATCCTGCAGAAGTCAAAGTAGCAGCCACTGAAAGTGGACAGTTGAAGCCAAAGGTCTTGACCTCAGAAGGAAGAAGGTTACAATTTATTTTTGAGCCACTGGAGCAGCTTTTCATAGAGCCACCACGCTACAGTACAGTCGCGATACAGTATCATCGCTCGGTTTCGCGTAGACAACGGGATCGAATGTGAGACGTTGAGGGGAAGGTTTGATGAAGTTAATGGATCCCAAGTCTTCATCGAACTGGCCAAAAGTGTGCAGAAAATTTTACATCATGTTGATGTCTGCAAGGCAAAATTGTTTGAGCAAATTGTTCGGAAGTTTGTTGTTGTTTTTTTGTCTGTATGCCTGTCCCTTTGATAGAGTGGGCTTGTTGTGTGGCTGTGTATAGTGGAATTGTCTTTATTGTTATTATTGTTGTGGTCTTTTATGGCACTACACATAGGTCTTCTGTGTAAATGTTGTTCAACTTGAACTTGTGTTTTTGTTTCAGTATTTCAGTGTTAAGTTTTCAGAGTGTGGCTCTTCATAATTGATCCACCGTTTTTCTTTTTTCCAACTTCTTGATTTTGTTCCAGTCAAAAAAACAATTGTTCACACAAACAAAAAAAGTTGATGTTTGTCAAAATCTGAAATGTTCTGCGTCTGGAGGATTAAATTGGGGTGCTAGCACGAGAATAACGAGCCCCAAAACTCAGATTTGTCATGCAACAGACCTGTATCCCTCAGGGAATTTACCTTTCTATGCAAAATAATAAAGCATTTGCATTCCTACCACCGTTCATCTGAGCCTGGGCGCATATTGTCACCTCGCCTTCGCTCATTGGAGGCAAAGCCCTCTATTTACCAACATTATCGCTTCAGAACCTCACGTAGAGTGTTAGGCATCTAATAATCTAGAAATAATATTTTCGCTTTTTACTGTCAAGGGTCCACATGGACAAGCGATTCGGTGTGTTTTCTGGACACAAAGACACTGTGTGACGCCTCCACAGCTCCTCTCTGGGGTTTCAGGGCTGGAGGCTTGCCAGCCTCTCCTCCGCCTCCACCTCCTCCTCCTCGGCTGTGGGGCGACCGTCCTCGCGGCAGGATGACCCCTGCACCTCGGGGTCCTCCGGCAGCGGCCTGAAGTGCTTCCCTTGTTCGCGTCCTCCTCCGGCGCGCACACACCCATCCTCGTCTGCTGGCCGTCTGGCTCCAGGCAGGCAGGGCGTAATCAGGACGGATTCTTCCCTCTCCTTCACAGCGCGGCGCTAATGCCACGCCGGCCCCTTTGAAAGAAGCACTCAACTCCCCTTCACACCAGTTCCCCTGCTGCTTTCTGCAGCCACGTATTTGTTTTTCTTCCACTCTTTTCGCGGGTCCCACTCTCACGCTCACCGCCGGGGCCGAGCGAGCTGGCCGCGCCGGGCTTAGGTCATTAATCACGGCTCCCTCTTCCCTCCTTTCTCAGAAACGCACTGGCTAATTAATGGAAAGCACTTTATGACAGTACACAAGGGTTTCCTGGAAATTAACCATTAATCTAGACTTCCATTACATGTCTAATAGCATGTGTTGGTGGGCGGGGATGGATGAGTTTTCAAATGATGGAAAAGGGCGACGGCAGTAACGCCAGACTGAAGAGGCGAGCTGCATAAATGGCGTGTAAACTCTCATTAATGTTAATGTGGCATTAGCTCAGTCGATGACGGCACAGGTTGATGGATGACGTGCCGCATCGCTGCCAACTGTTTGTCGGGATAAACACGGAGCAGCGCCGAGGTGAAGTGTGCAGGACGACTGGTTGGAGGTAATGTGCTCCTTTCAAACAAATAAACCACTCGGATTCACGACTGTGGAGCTGCAGTTTCTAAATCAGTCTCTTTCACGTCGCTGGTAAAAGAGAAGATTTGTTCATAATGGTTGTTAAGATTCCCTAATTCTGAGGTTGTTGTTTCCATAGCTGGACTATGGCACTGAAGTGACAAATGCTAAATCTCTCCCAGCAAAATTGCAAAAGTTTGAACGTCTATCACCATGCTAACTCCAAAATAAAAAGAGTATTCATTCAGATTTGTGTGTCTCATTCCATGTCAACTGCCAATAAACTTGCGCAAGTAACGCAAGGGGTATTATTCACTGGAAATAGTGGCTGGTGCAAGATAGAAATTGCACAGGTTAGATATAAAGAATGTATGTTTTTTATATGTAAGGTCAGGGTTAGGGTTATGGTTGTGTTTTATTATGCACGATTTCATTTGTGTAGCCAAAACGTTGCTTTGGGCCTTTAAGATTTCATTTCATTTATTTAGACAAATATTAAGCAGTTGCTTCCCTGTGGATTGTAGCTCCCAAGCTAATCCTTGCAAATGTGAAAAAGCAGATAAATTGTCGGCTGACAAAACATGTTTGATGGCTATGTCTTAATTTACTCTTGTGGCCAAATGTTGCTCCCCCTCCTCGCAAAAAAATCACCAAAATAGCCCTTAAAAGCCTGTGGAACACCGTATCTGCACACTTGTTTACTTTCACAGTATTGTATTTTGTTTGGACTTCCATCACAACGACGCAATATCTGAGCAAACGAGGAAGGAAACGGGATGAAAACAAAGGAAGGGGAAGAGCGGCAAACGTGACGGAGCCTCGTCGGCCGGCCGGCCGGCCGCTCGGGGTTCAAGCCGGAGTCCAGCGGACAGCGGCGCCACTGGCGCGACTGATGGCTGCGGTCGCTCACTGAGGACCACTCAGACGGGAGGAAACTATCAACAACAAAACAAAATAATGAAGATAGGAAGCATGGGAGCGGCCCGAGTCAGCCATTACCAAACCTCACATCGCTCACTGACGCTGGCGGAGATCTGATCCCACGGCTGAGGTCTGGACGCGTGGGGAGAGGCAGAGGATGGCCATGGGGTCCGTGACATCAGCAGAGGCCATCCAGGGACTCGATGGTGGTTACTGGGTTGGCCTTAGGAGAGTGACCATTGGCCCCATTGGGTCCATTGACTCTGACGTTTATCCACCCTGGGGACCCAGCATGGACGGCTAAAATGAATAGTCAGGCAGGGGCTGAGGGAGGAGCAGGGGGAGAAAGTACACCTCCGCCCTAGCCTGGTGGCACCAGGTCATCCCCCAATCGGATCCTCTCAAGGATCTTCTCGTAGATGCCGATGATTCTCTGTGACGTCCTGCTTTTGCAGCGTTGTTGCTATCTTTCTCTCCAAAAGGCCCGCCGAGCAAGAACGGGGGGAGATGCTAATGTTACGTTTTATATCTCCAAAAAAAATGTTAAGGACGGTACCATTCTTACTGCTTGGGGCCTGAGCAAAGCGATGAAGACAACAAGGCTGATGGAAATCCATCCTGAGTAAAACGAATGAAGCGGCCACAGCAAAGAAAACCATCGCAGTAGACATACTGACTCCTCAGTGGAATTCCTGTCAATGCCATGTTGACTTCTTTGCTCATTTACGGGCCGATTCTGTGACGTTTTGGCAGCAATTGCCGCAACAATTCAGTCAGAAGTTGGCAGCTGAGGGGATGAATAACGACACTGCTCAAGAACGAGGTGTTTGAAGGACCGAGCCATACTTAAATCTCCTTAGACTGCTCCAGACAAGAGGTTATTGATGTTGCAATAAATCCAGAGCCAGATTCAGTGGATGTCCAACATTGGATGGATTAATTCATCAATATCCTACACAAGAGCAGCTGATGCATAATGTTCAATTGATACTTGATCTTATAAACAAGATGTCCTCATGCCAGAGTCGCAGGAGTCATGTTGGAACAGTCGGCCAATAGGACATTACTGCGACTCTGAGGTAGAAAAAAAACACGACAAACTCACATCGGACTGGCAAAACACGGAAACCAGGCAGTGTGTGGCCAGAGGCGGAGAGCAAAGCAGGAGCGTCATGCAGGCAGAGCTATAAGGGGCTGAATATTGTTGTATTGATCCCACTGTTCATGCAGCTCCAGCCAGTAACAAATATCTTTCTGGGCCGCGGCTCCCTTGCAGGAAATCAGACTGCTCTGGTGTCTTGTCTCCTCTTTCTCCTCATCTTCTTCATCAGCGTTTCGCCGCGGCAGAGTCTGGACGGTGACCTTCGCCAGTTCATCCGAGGCCATCGGCGCGGACCTCGGGCCTTGGCGTGAGCAGGCAGTGAAAAAAAAAAAAAAAAAAAAGGGCCTCACAATTGTGCCACAAAACGTTACTCATATGCAAACTGTGACTCTGAGGGGGAAAAAGTCTGTTTTCTATCTGACAAATAGTGTTTGCTTGAAGCGCTCGTGTAGAAATAAGTTCAGTAGTTTTAGCAAATGCAGCAATAGCATAACAAATATGTCACACCACCTACCCAGAAATACAAACACTGTGCATAAGCTAGCATGAGTTAAACGAATTTGGCAGTATTCCCTGTCGTTTTCCTTTAATGAAACTGTTGCCTCCCCTCACCAGCATTTTTCCATCTCTCCATCAGGACAAAAATATATTGTGTCAACATATTTTATGGGCTGGTGTCATGCAAAGTGCAGCCCTCAGATATATGCAGCGGGAGGAGGCGCAGCTTAATCCCCCTGAAGCATCGCCGAGTAGGAGTCGGAACGCGAGCGCGGCAACACGCTCCACTGCTCTTGGCCCCGGCCGGCCACTCCCCACCTCGCTCCGGCCCAAAAACCATAAAGAGCGAGCTCGTCACGAGCCAGAAGAAGGTCAAAGCCGAGGAGCCGATGAACTTGAAGTAGACAACACCCACGCCCATGGCACCCACGCCCGGGCTGAGGGTGTTTACAGTGGAGTGGAGTGTCAGGGGCGGCTTGCGGGGGAGAGGAGGGGACATGCTTTGCGTTGCAGGTAATTGCTTGTGATTCTCTCTCTCCACTTCAAAAGCCAGGCGGCGCTGCAGGTCAAAGGTCAAAGGCTACGCCGCTGCCCGAGTGCCCCCAAATTTCCTGTTTTGTCTGGCCCGCGCGGGTCTGAGGGGATCTGAGAGATGAAGGCCATGTGCCGCTGGAGCCGACAAGACAAAGACTCGACCCGCCGTCCTCTTATCACTCCGTCTGTCTGTCTGTCTGTCCAACCTCCCGATTCCTTCCTCCCTCCCTCCCCAAGCCCCCCGACCCAGTATCTGAGTGTTCCTAGCCGGTGCTTTATCTTTTGTGGTGATGGCACGCAGCGATACTTCCCAAATGGACCGGCGGCGCGAGAGGGAGCAGGCGGTAGGCTGGGAAAATGGAATGCAGCCTCAACTCCCTTATTCCATCCTGTCAGCGTGAGTCCTTCTTTATGGCCTCGCTCTCTCCCAGACTCCCCAGCCGGACAGCGGCCTCTCACGCTTTCCACAAAAAAGAACTTTTCAGGTTATTCGTCAGGGTTTTTTCTGATAATGACACACACGCAGGAAGCAGGAGGAAACTGAGGCACAGGCGGGGAAGTTGCAAGAAAATAAGGAGCAGTGCCGCTCCGCTGTAAAATCAACAAAATCAACTCAACACATCCGCCCACAGACAACATTCTGAAATAAACGCTGCATGTGCATGTGTGTTTCTGCAGCATGTGTGTGTGTGGGTGGACTGTAGGGAGGATGGGGGGGTTACGTGCAAGTGAGTGGCCCCAGCGCAAAATTACACTGCAGCATGGTCCCTCTCAAAGCCCACATCTGGGATTGGCCCTGACAACTGGATGCCGTGCGGCTCTAATTTTGGTAACTTTGTTTATAACCCTATAATAGAGACACTATAGGACCACAGGGCTGGAATGAGGGAGGGCAGGATGCAGCCAGAGACACAAAGTTAAAGCTCTCATTTTCAGAGACCTCGCGGGGTGACTGGCTTTTTGAAAGAAAAGCATAAATCTAGGTGGAGGCGCTGCTGGAGTTCCAGCATGTATTGGATTAAGGGGGGAAATTCTCTTGTTCCAGTATCCTGCTTTGTTATTTAGTGTTCTGGGACGGCTTCTGGTCTTTTTTGTGTTGTTTTGTTTGTTTTAATAGAATCCAATCCTCGACCGCGCTTCGTCTTCAAACCCCCAGCCTGCGAGTTTGCGCCTGTCGAGCGGGGCGAGCATGGATGTAAAAATATGAGAAATCTGTAATTATATCAGGAGTAGACGTGAGGCTTCGCCGGTCCGTCCCCCTTTGGAGTCTCAGCACGCACATAATCACTGAATACACTTTGTCAACAGTGGATAAAGTGCGTGCTGTGGAGTCACATAATAACAACATGGGGCGCTGACTACAAGGCTCACCGGATGGAGACAGAATCCTCCTAACATGCACCATAGCTGCACTTTTCTATTCACGCGTGTTGTTTGAAGCGCTTATTGTCGTTAGTCATACTGTGTCGAATGTGGCTGCTGTCCAAGGCCTGACTCAGTGTTTAATGTGAGGGGATTTAACTCTTGTCTGGCCAACAATCTGCCAATTTATGGATTTTGTAGGTTTGACACTGTGGATTCGGAACTTTGAATCCCTTCACCTGTTTTTGTAAGGTTTACTTGAATAAAGACGTTGGCTTGCTGTATTTACTCAGCAAAATCTCACATGCCTCAACCCTGAGACCGCCTCAGTCGACGCAGATCATTTATGGGAATTATGATGGATGTTAATCTCAGCGGCAGACTGCAAAAACTACATATGAAGTACTTCATGAAATAGGAAAACTAGAGGAAGCACGACGATTCCTAAACATGGCCGTCATCAATGCATCAAAGCCAAGGCACACAACTGCCCGCCGCAGATGTGATCATACTGGCTTGTAGCCCACATACCCTCCACAAAATCACCAATGTTGGTGAAATATACATTATAAATGTAAATAGAGTGCAAAATAGAATAATATACAAAATCGTCAGGCTGCTCTAGGTGCTTGAATAGCTATGGGCAGCAGCCCCAACCGCTCGACTTAAAACTTAGATATGCCATATGTTCCACAGGTCAATCTGCAGTCACACTGAGAAAAAAAATATACTTAACTTTAATGGCCACCACAGGCCATTTACAAGTAACATGTGTATCAGTAGTCGGTGAGTGTTTAGTCTAAGAAAATCAAAAATTGCATTGTAATCTTCGAAATATCAACTATTCTGTGCTGCGAGAATTCTGTTCGCACGGATTTGCTTCATGAACAACCAGAAAGTTCCTTCAGTCAACCATAGGGGGCGCATCGTGGTGAGGGTAGCATGGACAGCGATGTGACAGTAAACAGCGCCGAGATCGGAGTCTGCCTTTAATTTGGCGAGAGTCATTGGCGAACCGTGATGAAGTGCAGATTTTCTAAAATAAATTGGGATGAAGCTGCGTTACTTCACTGCGGCTGACGTGCTGGTCACGTTGCCGGGCCTGATTTCTACCCACAACACTCAAGCGTGGCCTTTGGGAGAAGTGGTGGCAAGTTTTTTATTTATAAAATGTGTTTTTTGTGAGTGTCTGTGTGTGGGGCTTGCAAAGCTATTTGAAACTGAAAACAAATAGAGAAGAAATCCAAACCAAAGTCCCAACTGCGCAAATGTCATTTTAAGTGTTAATCTTACATTACATTTCACTACTGTGTGTATACACAAATACTACGGCGTAAATGCATTCGCATTCCAAAACTATGCTACTGCCATAGCTATGACACTTTAGTAGCTAATGTTCAGAAGAATTTAACAATGCTTGCTAATGGGGCAACTGAGTCTCTGAAGTGAATGTTGTAGAGTTTGATCTAATTATATGTTGAGGAGCTTCAGGTACCTTGAAATTACTTTTGTTGTGATTTGGCCCAATATAAATAAATCTGAATTGAATTGTATGAACGAGCGGCGGCCATTGCATGTGATGTCACCTTCAGTGAACGCTCGGAAATCTGAAAACGGAATAAAGATGCTCGTTGGTCACGCACGCTGATGCTCAGTGGAGGGTCTGAGTGCCAGTGCCACTCGAACATTGCGTGTTTTTGCCCTCGTAGACGTGGTCACTTCACATATTGGAAAAACATTTCCAAGAAACCTCTGCATTCTCATAACCTTTCATCATTGGATTTCTGTCCAGATGCCCATGGACTGTGAAACTGTCGTTTACACCAGTCACCACCACGGTAACAATCGGCGCCGTCCACCCCACAACACTCTTTAAACTGGCGCCTGAGCTGATGGTGGCCAAACAATTCTTTGCGGTTCTATAAGGCGGTTGTTTAACAACAGTGGCCAATAATTCAGATTTGCACCATTAAACCATCTCAGCATGCAACGTTTCGAGCAACGACTACTGTTCGTAAAACGCCTTCTGAAAGGAAGAAAAACAGGATGTAAGGAAAGTTTCTTTTATTCCCCTGCTGAATGCACAAACCCACTCAACCCTCTGTTGAAACAGGCTCATTTATTTGTATGCAGATCAGAGGATTGTTACAGCGTTGCCAGACCACAAAGACGGCCTCCGGAGAGTGTGTGAGGGTTTTTGTGAGATTGCTTACACTGGAATACGCATGTAAACAACTCAATAACAAAAGCAATGGGAAAAGCTATAGTCTGCCAAACTTTGCGGAACGGAGAAATTCATTTGAAAAAAAAAAAAACCTCTGCAACAACATCCACCCACAGAATTTTTCCCTGTGAAAATTACAGCATAAACGAATCACACTTCCTCCCGATGGAGAGCCACTTCCAAAGCATTTCAGGTGAACAGTTGATGTTCTTCTCCCTTCTTTATTTTGTTTCATGCATTTGACATGATCCGTCACGAGGCCGGGGGTCCAAACCAGCTTTGTGAGACTCGAACCCTGCAACCCTGTATTGAATTCTGCTCAGTGGATCAGGCTAAAATTTACACCAAACTGAGATTTAAAAGGCACTAAGAGAGAATTCGAGCATCCTGCCGCCGCTGCGCAAGTATCTGCTTGGTGGCAAAAGCCAAACATGATTTTGTCTTCTAATGCAGGCTGGGGATCCAGCAATGGACTCCGCATGGGGCATGAAGATTTTTGTTGCGAGGACGTAGCGATATAAAAAAAATAAAACCCACTCGATTTCCCTCCAGTTCCATTACGTGAAATGCTGGGAACTAAACAAACCAACTAAATAAATAAAGAAAAACAAGTGTCACTGCAGCTTCTCTGCATGCATGTTTCCACTCCGTCAGGCTTGTGCAACAGCAAAAACCCTTGAATTTCTGTGCAAGGGAGGACAAACGATGTTTGGCTGATGACATTATCTCTACAGGGCGGATTTCATTTCAAGATTTGGACAGAAAATTGAATTATAGAGGAAAGCGGAAAGAAAAGAGACAAGGAAAACATAAACCAACACTATCAGATTTGGATTTGGTTGAACTCAATTACAAAAATTTCTCTGAGAATAACTTATGAGTTCCTTTGCTATCTGTATATTAGACTGTGTGTATAAAAATACTGCTGCCTCGGCTGGGCAGCATCAGAATCTCTTCATCTGTCTGCGCTCTTGTCGCCGTTGCCTCTTCTCGTTGACTTCCTCGGGGGCCGAGGGGGTCTCGGCTGTGAACCAGGGGCCCAGGAAGTTCACCCACAGCAGATGAAGGGCGCGGGCAGGGGCCTGAGACACACAGGCACACACACACAGACACAAACAAAGTTAAGGTAGAGTTAAGTAGTTGCAATCATAATAAAGAAAATCATGGAGAGACAATGCAGGAAAGATTTGTGGATGTTCACTCAGACCTTCAACTTCAAGTTAGAAAAAAAAAACTTATTACGATGTTAGTATTGATGCCTTGTTAACAACTGATCAATTGGTTGTGAATCTGAAAAAAATACTTATATGGTTTTAGTTTCATTCAACACAATCAAAACCATACGAGGTGTAACAACCACCAGGGGGCGGTGTATATGTGAATGTACTGTGTGTGTGTGCGTGTGTAGCAGAAGCTGTATATATGACTTTCCGAGCGTTGTGAACAGGCTGTTGACTAAGTGTGTGATCAATAGACGGACAGTCAGATGGTCGCACATGTCTGCCAGTCGGTGTAGCACTGACTGAGTGGTGGAGTGTGTATGAGTCTTTCAGCCAATCAGCTGACAGACTGAGGTCTTACCAGCAGCCAGAGATACCAGAAATACGAGGAGATGGTGCTGAGGACCTGGACGATGGCTGTGAGCAGGATGACGTCCTTCAGGTGCCTGTGAACACAGAGCGCAAGGATGTGAGAACCAAAACCACAGAGCAGATCAACACTGCCAGGGCCTCAAATGTGCAAGATATCCTGGCAACAAGCTCACGTCTGATTTACACAATCTGCAATTAATCCTAAATCTGATTTGGTCATCATATATCACATCCTATATCAGAATTACAGCACATTCCACATGCAATCCTAGTTGGACTTGAATTAAGCGATGGGGAAAAAAGTTCTAGGTTGAAAATCTATGCAGAGATATTTTCTGCGGTCTGTGTTACTGTTAGGATTTCATTTAGATTTCTTCATTAAGTGGTAAAATATTCTTCACAGCTCCACATTTGTCCTCAGCGAGCAAGTCTTACCTTGCGGCTGTGAACAATAACAAAAATATCAATTTTGGCCTCGCATTTGAATTAGAGTGTGATTTATTTTGCCAAATGTGTTTGCCGACAAAGAATTTGCTGTTGGAATTTCCCAGCACCTCTATTTGCTCAAATTCCCACTATCTACTGAGACTATCCAAGATACACAGTGGGCAGTGATACTACACTGTTCTAATCTCATGCAATAACGGATGCAAAATTAGACAAGAGTACAACAAATGTCATGTCCTGCACACGCACTGACATCCACCTCCACGCTGGCATGTGCCACTTACTCAGCCATGCCTTGCTCCATGTTGAGGTCGATTCCTCCGTCCAGCAGGCCTCCGTCCTCAGCAAACACCGGCTTGGCCATGGCGGCCATGGAGCGGTAACTCCCCACGTACACCGCCAAGGCAAACAGCAGCAACAGCTAGAGGGAAGAGCGAAGAGGGGATGGTGAAAGGAGGTGCGAGGAGACACGGACAACCACCCCACCTCCCCCCACCGAGCTGCTCTGTGCTCCACAGCCACAGGACTCCACCCCCTTATCCTCTCCGACTGCCACATTGCTCATCATCACCCCTTCCTTCTGCCACCACCACCACCTCCTTTTGGAGAGATTCCCAGGCTCATCATCCCCTCTCTTTCTCTCTTTCCCTGCTCGTCTCCCTCTCTTTAAGTTACCTTCCCACCCATCTGTTGAAGGAGAGCAAACCTCTCTTTCACTCGCTTTAAATTGAAGGTTACTCCTTTTCGGACCTGGTTTTTTTTTGATTCTGCGAAAAAAAAAAAAAACAATTCTGCTAAATTACTTTCTTATTTTCCCATGCTAGTGACAACCACTCCTTGATGTTCGCCAAACAAAACATCAGTGATGCTCTTTGGGAGATATTGTTGTGTGCAATTGTATTGGATTAAGGAAATTCATCCAGTCTGACCCTTTTGTGGTCACAGTGGCTGTTAGTTCATTTCAAACCAGGGGAACTTCTGCAGCGTCATTGGCACCGACTTGCTTGCTTATGATGCATTCTGAACTAACTAAAAAAAGCTTGATGATTTGAACAGACAAAGACCACACATGGAAACAATTTGTGGATCACCCCCCCTCAGTGTTTCGAATAAACTTACCCATGTCCAAAATGTAGACGAACTGTAGAAAATCAGAAGGTTGACAGCAGCATATATTGCCTGATTCAGGGCAGCAGAGGGGTGATTGAAAACAGATCCATTGTTACATATTTCGGCAAAAGTACTGCAATTGTACTACTAATTCCAGCAAGTTAAGGACACAAGCACAACAGAAGTGAAGTTAAATAAATCAAGTGGTGGACTATTGAGGTTTGGTTCCCTTACGTTGGCCCCGAGGATGACTCGGGTGTAGAACTTCAACGTGGCCTCGTTCTCCTCGTAGATCTGCTTCTTGCCCTTTGTGCCGACTTTACCTTTGGGCTGTGAGGTGAGGGGGAGAGACAATGTCAGCATGGATGTGCACACTGAGTAGTAATAAATTAAGGTATGGTCAGAAGATGGTCAGAAGATCGATAACCAGACTAGCATTTTTGTTTTTTATGGCTCCAACCTTTTTCTCTGGTTATGTTGTTACAAAGGCTACTGAAACGTGAGAAATTAATGAGAAGTCTGGTTTTGAGAGCTGAAACACAAACCTCATTGTTGCTCAACCTGTCACTATTTATTCAGTTCAGAATATATTAAAGAGAGTACAGGACTGCAACTTGTTACTTTTTTCAAACAATAGAAATGTGACTTAACTCTGAAAATGAACAGAGTTCAATAATCATGTTGCTTTGGCAGTCTGGACCATCTACAAATGCACATACATGCATACATGTACAGATTGTGCATACTAATATGCTCATATTCTCTCAGAGATCACTTTCCATGAGAATTCACTGAATTTTCACCGTCCAACATTTTACCCTTAAGACAATTATCACCAGTGCAAGGCACTGTAGGGACTAAATATGATCAGCTCACCAATATGTATCATAATAAATTGACCAAGACATTCAAGATGTCCATGAATGTAGAGTACCCAGGATAGATTGAACAAAATTAGAAAATAAAGACAAAGAAAATAATATACAAATACAGTGCAAACATTTATTTAACATTGGTTTAAGAAAATTAAAATGTGTATTAAAATGCGATGGGGCAGAGCTACGAGCTGAAACGTGTAAGACATGTTTGCAGCAAATACTGTGTGCGTCTCTCCGATTATCGGGCAGTTTAGTCCATGAACATTGCGAGACGAAGGACTTTTTCATACTGTACACAACTCAGGTTTATTCTCCTGGACGGGCCACATGGCAGTTTCCGCGCAATCACAGCCTAATCTATGGCATGCCATTCATCATATAGATGTTTGTAACCGGGTTTCTGATCTCACATATCGCATATGTCGTCCTAATGAACTGTCTCTGACAGTTCTGGGGGCACATTTCATTCAATGCCCTCAGTCAAACACAAACTTCCGTCAACAATTAATAAAAGGGAAGGTGTCCGATCAAGAAGCGTGTCTGTGTGCAACCCACCGCCATTGGCTCTCCGCGCTGCAGAAGGCTTCACTGAGCTCCGAATCCTGTCTTTCATCCACCTGTAGGTTATGAGAGGATTATTTCAACGGTCGATGTGAACTACAGGTGAAAGGTGCTCTAGCGGCTATTTTCTAGTTACACATCAGCACTTGAGGCGAATGAAGGGGCACATGTCCGGCGCACAAGTATGTCGTCATCAATCTGCGCACCGGGCTCATGTTTGGTGACTGGGCGCCATCTGTTGACGTTTTTGTGTTAAAACTTTGTTTTTAAACGATGACTGACATTTGGGGGATCTATTCCGATTCCAGTTTTTATGCATGTATTTCGGGCTTGCACTGCTACATTGACAGTTGCATTTCACATGTATGAATACGGGCGTGACGATTATAAATGAAACAACCCTCAGGCTTGGGGGTGTATATTGCATCGATAGCATTTTTGTATTCAGATGTCATCACAATCTGCATGTTGTCTAATCTGATCTGCATATTTTGTAAATTGATGAAAAGGTAAGGACCACACCATAACGGCAAATCGTCATACAGTGTTAACGGTTAGCTTGAGCTACGACTCTCCCGGCCAAACTTCCAGCCTACCGTCCATCCACCTCTTTAATACTACAACAAATTTTTGCTTTATGTCAGATTGAGTACACTTCTTTCTGTGACTTTGATAACATGTTTTTATTGGCATTTGTAACCTTGTACAGTGGCTCGTTGGTCTAGGGGTATGATTCTCGCTTTGGGTGCGAGAGGTCCCGGGTTCAAATCCCGGACGAGCCCTTCTTTTAGTGAAGAACTGTCCCAGAATCATAATTTGAGAGGAGCGGAGGTGCTTATTTCTGGCAGGGCAGTCATCTGGTAATCCGAGGGGTGTCTGACGTTTTGATTCCAAACCGCCTGTAGCAATGGCACAGCATTCATAGAAGCCATAAAGTTACCGAGATTCATCCGCCAGTTTGTCTCCATTTTTTTCAATTGGATGTTCATGTTAGGGGTGCGATAATAATTCCACTGAATGATATGAGTGATATAAAAAAGAGGACATTTTATAGTTGTTAGATTGGCATGTGGCCACACCTGACCCGGACAATTCCTACCACTACGGGACGCCACTTCCTGTGGAGCCCTCCACTGTTCAGTCTCACTTCCACCACTAGAGGGCGCTACTTTTTACGGAGCGACCTCCTCAGCTCCCATGTTTCCTCGACCCCTCTCGGGTTCCGTAGCGGTGTGAGTGTTTCCCAAACAAACAGACACGACTGTCTCGGCTCCACACCTACTCACATGGGCCGATGTCTGCTCACACTTGGCCATGTCTTTACTGTCGTAGCACGTCATTAAAGGCACGGAACATCAGCTGTTGAACGTCAGTGGGCTCAGAAGTGGGCAAGAATGGAATATTTGCTACAGGTGAAAGTCGGTGCTCTCTTCGGTTTGTTGATTTTAACTCTTCTTTTTGGATTTATACCCGCCCGAATCAAATGGTTCAGGGATACAGATGGAACAGGTAGCTAACCCTCTTTTTAAACCTCATGTTATTATTGTTTCGTATCATCTTTGCCGGAGTAGCGGTTTCGCTTAAGAACTGAAAAAAGTCTGATATCGATAAAACTGTGTTATTGATGATATTCTCGATTCGTGTTTTACATTCACGTCAAAAGTAACTGTGTCACACCGCATCGTGGTAACACACGACAGCTTATCTGAATCGTGTTTTGTTCGGTGTGTTGAGAGTTCTTCGTTGATTTCTGTCATATGTTCGATTCACCGACAGTCACATGATTTGCAGTTCAAGGGGCTCCAGACAAGGCATCAGATGGGACAACACACAGCTGTCGTCAAACCATAAATGTACAGTAGATAAGAACTAACTCGGTTTGGATTCTGATTCTGAAGATTTTATCAGTAGTCTTCAGACGGGATTTCACTGGGTTTTTTCAGAGAGGCGTAGGAGGAGGAACAATATAAATAAACACTATACTCCCCAAAGTATTGTCAATCCGAAACTGCCTGATTCTCACTCATTGCCAAGTAACTAAAGAAGCAATGACCACCAATCCAACCAACATCCTCATAAAAACAACAAGTTTGTACTCATTGAGATAGTACAGTGTCATCATTTGACAGGAGCCAGCTCACATGAACTACCTTTTAATGATTGCTGTGTACAGTAAAAATGTGAAAACGCCTTAAGCAGACTCCACGGATGTGTGTCAGCTGATGCGAGGGGCCCCTCTGACGTGGTCTTTGCCGCTGCGGGGGCGCTGTGAGCCTGCAGGCCGCTGGTCTTGGCCTCTTTTGAAGAGGCCATGAATTTGTAATAATGTCAATTCCACTGCTACACGTTCCTTTAAGCTCCAAACAGGCCTGCCGAGTCACTTTTACTGCAGGGCTTTGATAGAGATCTATCTTATGATCAGCATGACAACGAATAGGAAGTGGGTTGTCTTCCTCTGGACACCATATCCGTAACGTGACCTATCAGCAGCCATCGGCTAATCACAGTTACTTCTGTAGTGTGTGGTAGTGCAAACGGCTCAAGAGGAAATGTACTATCCGCTCTTTCCTGAATTATTTTAATTATTATTTTACCAGATGATCACGACCCTGCAGCATCGCAAAAGTGTACCAGAATCAAAACAAAGGAAAATGTTGTACTGTATTGATCTGCTGGCAGTAGGTGCCAGTACATCTACCACGCAACAACTAACTTACCGCCTGTACAGAAATCCACCGGATTGTCCTCAGCCTGATCAGCTGTTTTGCTGGCGGAGTGTTTCTGGCTGCGTGTCTGCTGGACATCATCCCCGACTATCTGTCAGACATCAGTGCTGAGCTCGATGAGCGGGGATTGGAGGTACGTGCCAGCGGGGACGCCCCAAACTGTTGACTGATGAAATCTTAATATGTCTACAGGGTGTAACTAAAATACATACATTACAAAATTGCTTGAGTTGATGTTGGTGTGCTTCATTGGAGCCACTGCTAAACCATCATTAAGGGTGAGGACCTCCAGTGGGGTGTCATGTGATTTTGGTGAGGAATGAAAATAATCTTGAGAAGAATGTTCTCTGCTCTCTAGTTCCAGAGGTTCTCTGATTGTGTGTGTGAGTGTTTGTCTCTCTCTCTCTCTCAAACAGATCAGCTTCCCCCTCCCGGAATTCATCATGGCCACCGGTTTCTTCACCGTCCTCATCCTGGAGCGGCTGGTGCTGAACTGTCAGCAGACAGCGCGCTCAGGGGAGGAGAGGGCGCCGCTTCTATCGAGCAGCGGACACGGACACGCGCATGGCGTCCCCGCAGTCGGCGATCTGGAGAACAGCGGCCACCATGTTCACGTGGACCGCCAGGCCCACTCCTCCTTCCGCTCGTTCATGCTCTTCCTCTCCCTGTCGCTCCACTCTGTGTTCGAGGGTCTGGCCATCGGCCTGCAAAGCACCGACTCCAAGGTGGGACACGTTCGGAGGCCAGTGACGTCCTCACTTCCGCAACAATGACACGTCAACACCACTACTGGTTCCCTGTCTTCATAACTTGAACACAGCCTTTGCACCCGTGTTGGTTTTATTTTTGTCGGATTTTATCACATATATTTCAACTTAAAGTTGAATGTAAATATTGTGTCTTTGTGAATACTTAGAGTGTGTGAGTGCAGTATTTACTTACATTGTATGAATGGAAAGTAACACTAGCACATGTCAATGTCCATCACATTCTCCTTAAATGTGCCAGAGTTTAATCCCATTTCTTTCAGATTGTGTTGAGAACTGACTGATTTCCTCAGAAATGGGCCGCTCCTTATCTTCGTTAATCATTCATCCACTCAGCCAGCGAGAATATCCGTTTTTGTCGATCCAGTGATTTGCCACGTGCAAACAGGAACAGAAAATTGCTGAACTTCCCTCTGTGGTCACCCGCCGTTTGTCTTTTTCTTAGGTTCTTGAAATCTGCATAGCCATTCTGGTCCACAAGAGCATCATCGTGTTCAGCCTCTCGGTCAAGCTGGTCCAGAGCGCCGTGCGCCCCCTGTGGGTGGCCTTGTACATCGTCGTGTTCGCGGTGATGTCGCCTCTCGGCATCGCCATAGGGATCAGCGTGATGGAGGCCAATCTGTCGTACGGGACTTTGGTCCAGGCGGTGCTGGAGGGTCTGGCCGCCGGGACCTTTATTTACATCACTTTCATGGAGATCCTCCCTCACGAGTTGAACTCCCCGGAGAGGCAGCTCCTCAAAGTGCTCTTCATCCTGCTGGGCTTCGCCGTCATGGCCAGTCTGACCTTCCTGGGCTGAGGCGGCGTCGTCGCCAAACTTTGTGCCATCTACTGCGGCGTGCATGTGGTGTGGTCTTATCAGAGAGCAGCAACGGTTTGTTTCAGCACCTCTTTGACATTCCCATGTCTGACAACAGCACGTTTTTACCTCATTTTAGATTTTGTTCCTCGATAAAACAAAAAGAAATCTCTGGCATTAGAATTTGTGTTATAGAGGGTTTTATATATCAGCCAGAACTTTTATCTCTCACTGGCCATGTTTTAAAATAAGGTACTTTTCAGTTGAACCACAAACAGAGCGGTTATCTCTGACCTTTGACCGCTGGGAGACAAACGCCCGCGATGCCTTTTATTATTTACTGATTATAGCACGGGAACACCTCCAAATGTGCTGCGCTTGGACAGTATTTCCACCTCTACCAAGGGAAAGCTGTGTTTCCAAAGACGGCACTCGATTACTGTGTCAGCAATGCATAGAATCCATCAGGCAGCTGTGCGTGTTCAGATTTATGCTCGGCGGCAACTAGATAATTGCCGCCGAGCATAAATCCGAGACTTGTCAGGAATTCGTCCATTAGTCGGTTTGGCCTGAGACGGCCTGCCAGATGCCCTTTGTTTGTATTCTAAAATGTGTGGTTGCCACCACCAAAGGAAACTAAACCCAGATAGGCATTTTCACATTGTCCTTTGAGGAACATGCTGACTGCGATTTAAAGTGACATTTGAGTTTCAGGCTTCACTCTCTTTAGAGAAGTCCACTTTTGCACAGAGGCCTTGAACTGTTTGTTGGTTATACGTGGTGAGATGTTTCAAGCTTTAAAGAAAAACAAGACATTTGTTGTTGATAAACTGAGACGCTCAAAGTAGAGCTTGCGTTTATTTGTCCACGGAAATATCAGGTTTTTATTTTTGACCCCTTCCTGCTTTACTGGGAAATGTCACGTTAGAATGAATGAGGAAGTCGGAGCTGCTCGCCGGAGAGGGACGCAGATGACCTTTGCAAATATTTCACTTGTTCCTGATAATCTGGATAAGCAGGCGATCAGCGTGTTTTGGGGATTTCAGATGCTCAGACAGAAAGTAGTACTTGTCACCCTCAGTGTCGCCAGACGGAATGTCACATTTTCTGCTTTTGTGCAAATGTGCCGAGTGTCTATGCAATAGATATAATTCACATGAAATATTAAAACCACGATCCCCTCCATGAAGTCTGGTGTATTCTGCTGTTCAGCAAATAATGTCATTTTACTGAGATTTGCATGCAAGTTTGTACAACAATCACTCTCCGATGGGATATTTTCAATAGAAGGAAACAATGATGAACAGGATTTTAGATTGTAGGTTAAGAGATGATGTCACAAACTAGTCTTGTTTTTTTTACAAGATTACTTTTTGATACTTTGGACCTCAAGACACCCACTCATATCATCGGTGTTGACCTAAGATCACCACTAGATGATGACAGAGAGCTCCGAGTGAGCAGCTGTGTTTCAGATCAGAAGGACGGCCATAGGCACGAGTATTTGATTAAATTGAATGAAGCTGTTGTAAAATTTACTGAGACTAAAAATGATGAGATACCAAATGTAAATAAATAAAAATAACAAAGTCATGTTGCTTGCTGTTCATTTTTAAATCACGAGTTTAGTTCCTCCATGGAAAAAAACAGAACAAAACAAAAAAGTACGAAGAAGGAAAACGGAAATTCTAGGAATCTCGGTCACACCTACATTTTCTGGGCTACTTTATGTCCTTATCATCACATCGTCAAAATAATCCTCCTTAAATGACCAACTGACTAACCGAAAGCAGTGGTTGAATAGTTAGTAACAGTGAAAATGTGGTGGGAACAAGAGGCACAATGAGGTTTGTCTTCACTGTTTGTCTCCATGGTGTGTATTCATTGAGGCCAGGGGTTGGAAACCCGAGGCTCTGTAGCAGCATGTGGCTCTTCAGCGCCGCACTCGTGGCTCCCTGGGGCATGCTCAAAAATGTATGAAAATGGAAAAAGATGGCGGTAAAATATAGATTTTTTTGTGTTTTAATATGGGTTTTCTGGCAGGAAATATACGATACAAATATTCTTGATGTTTTCCAATGCTGGAAAAATGTGTAGAATGAATGTTAAAATCATTAATAAGGCCTGTATAAGGCTTTTAATTTATCTGCGGCTCGAGACAGCTGTGTTTTATGTCTTATTGGTCCAATATGGCTCTTTCAACACTTTGGGTTGCCAACCCCTGATTTAGACCTTTGTGTTACTTACACAGTGACATAACCGCAGGAATTCTTTCAGATCATGGAGACATAAATGTCCCTATAGCTCCATATGTTTGACGCGACACGAGACATTGTTAACCCACGTTTGTCTTTGAGGCCAAATTAGAGTTTATTCATGAGCGCTTGCTAATGAGAGATCCTGATGAGGGAACAATGGTAGAGTACAGTAAATATGCCCGACAGAGGCCTCAGTGTGCGATGGCGGGGGTTGGGTGAAGAGGCCTGTGGGGGGTGAGGGGGAGCAGAGCGACCTGCCTGAGCGTAGGACAGACGCCCCCTCTGTTCACTCCTCACTCATTAACCTCCTCTGTCAGCCCCACTCTGGCCTCGACAGGGTCTCTCCCCCCAATCAGACGCACACTGACATGGTGGCCGGGGATGAAAGTCTCATTTGTCATGCTGAAGCAAGCTTCAAATTCCAACTGAGACGATAAGGAGCATGAGGGATACAACAATTTTGATAATGAAATTGTCCTATCATGTGGTTCCAATTCTTGCTTGCCTGCAACTTTTGGAATTGAGGTTAAGGTTAGGATTAGGGCAAGGTTTTGGATAAGGAGCCCTCCTGTGAGAGAGAAGAGGAAGTTAAATGTAGCCGCAGCTACTTAAGGTTAAAAAAAAGGGGGGGCTTAGGAACAAACTGTAATTAACAATCAAACGAAAAACAACCCAAAGGCGAAAGAAGGATTACATTCTGAGGGTAGACAATATTAAGAATAAAGTGGAAAAAGTGAGACATGGGTGTCCGATGAGCAAGGTTTCGAAACTCTGTCTTAGGGTAAAGTGGTGGGTAACGTAACGATCCCCCGACCACTATCGCGCCACGGAAGAGGCACGCTCCATCCTCCGGAGGGCGGTCCTCGTCCCTCGTTCGCCTCCTTCACGCCGGCGGGAGCTTCCGTAGCGGACCGTAGTCCACCCGTCCTCCGCCGGCTCCTCAAAGTACCCGCCCCTCATGGTGTTAGCCGCGGGTTAGTTGGCTTAGTTGTCAGTCTCAAAGCTAACCGCTAGCGGCACCGTGGCAAGGCGGGAACGGAAATACTCCGTCAAAAATGAAAAAAATGCGCAGGTGACATGGTGCGCGAAATTAGATGATATTTATTAAAGAAAAAAACGTTCTATTTGTATACAGTATATATGTAGGAATTTTTAATTGATTTTATATCCGATATATACAAAACATGCCGAGGGGAACGTTTCAACCGTGGCTCGGTCTTCGTCAGGCTCCAGGGTTCAGGTTCAGGTTAGGGTTGGGGTTGGGGTTACGGTTAGGGTTAGAGTTAACTGCTGGCGTGAAAGAGGTCTTTGGAGAAATTTCAAATGTACTATATGGAACATGCCCTTTTCGCTACACGAGCTTTCCAATGAGTGGACAAAGTGTGATTCAAACAAATCCCAGCTTGTCCTGCCACTCTGCACAGCATGGGTGGGGGAAAGTTGTCAGTCGTCAGGGAAAGGACGACAAAATCCAATTATTCGGCCCTGGTATCTGTTGATACAAAGCTGCGTGACGCTGCCCATCCATGAATAACAAATCTCCAGTCCGTATCTCAAAACAAGCTCAGCGCCCCCTCAATGTCGCCGCCAAGAATGTGCGGCGTGGAATGTGGAAGGTGAGAGTGTGTGCGAGAGCTCCGTGTTGGGCTTTTTTCCCATGGATGTCAGGAGCTCAGTCTGGGTAGAGGAGCAGCATGAGGGAGACGGGAGAGGAGGGTGAATGTGTGTGTGAGTGGTTTGGTGTGGTGTGGCGGATCAGATGCAGCCAAGCTGTGACGAGCTGTCTCTCAGGAGGCAAAACAGTCACGGAGACCGTTGACAAGCTTTGAGGTTCATAGCTTGTGAGGCTCTAACTTCTCCACAATCAGATTTAATAACACACGAACCCTACAGAGTAGCTTACTCAATATTTGATTGACAGTCGTTAAAGGATCAAATTTTAAAATATTCTTACAGTGATAGTCAATGGATGGATAAAATCATTTTATACATTTTTTTCATTTGACTTTTTTTTTCGTTTCATGATAACAGGACTGCACATCACCTGCAGCCTTGCAAGATCTGCAGTCTTGTATGGTCTCATTGCAAGACCATACAACCATGGTAACCCTAAAAATCATGTCCTTTTTTGTTTGATGAGAAATACCTTGAATATGAATATATTTTTCATTATTATAATTCATAACAACAACAACAACAATAATAATAATACTAATAATAATAATAATAATAATAATGCAAGATTATTTATAGTTTATTTGTATTACATATATATATTTCATAATTATTTTACGATATTTTTTATTATATTATCTTATATTTCATTATTTTATACTATATTGTATTTTTTTATTTATGAAGATTTTGAAGATTAACAACCCTTGCGTTCATTTTTGACCTCACATGTGCATCTCAGGGGCAAGGGCTGAGGTAACAGAACATATAAAACACATAGTCTCTCTCTGCCTCTCTACCTCTCTCTCCTTCCCTCTCTCTCCCAAACGGAGCGGTCAGGGCAGTTGATCACCCACCTGTAGCCTGAGGTATACCTGCTCCATCCTGTAAAGCGCCTTGAGATAACTCCTGTTATGATTTGGCCCTATACAAATTAAATTGTATTGTATTGTATAAACAATACTCCGTATTAGGTGCACTATGTCAAACTGCCACAAGGGGCAACACTGAGACAGCCACCGCCAATGTTGTTGTGTTCTGTGAGCATCTTGAAGTATCTGATACCTGCGTTACAGGGTGTGAGGGCAGCTTGGGGGAGGTTGCTGACATATTTCTGGTGTGTGACACCAGTGTCGTGCCTGAGCTCCCCTTAGCGTCCTCGTGTCTCGCCATTTCACAAGAGTTCGTCCCCTGTCCCCCACACCCCCACCTTCACCCTCACCCCACACCTCCGCCCAGCCTCCCTCATTGAGTCTGACGTAGATTAGCCTGTGCATGTAATCCACTGTGCGGTTGTAATCTCTCTCTGAGTGACACTCGGGGTGACTCCTCCTCTCCTGGCTCCTGCCCTCCTTTTCCTGCCGTGCTCTCTTGTGTCACTCTTTCCACTTTCCTCCCATCCCGTGCGATTCAAGGTAAGGCCGCTCGGCTCCTATCTTAGCAAGGACGTGAAATGAAGGTGTGCGTGGAGGTATTGGATGACGCTGATGATGACGATGATGATGATGATGTTCCCCCCCTGTCAGTGTTTAGGGCTCAGCCGGTGCCCACCTGCTTTTTTTTCTCCACCAAACAAACCCAATTTTCATCCACTCCTCAGCTGACCTGTCACAGACGGATCGATTTCCTTGAGCTGTGAACACTGGTGAATTAAACGCATCTACAGATCTTGTTTCAGGTGAATCGGAGGTGATCACCAGTAGGGAGAATTGATCAGGTGGAGGGGTCAAAATCAATCTGCCCCGACTGTTATCGGGCAACATGCGATCTAATCTGCAGCGGCACCTCCAGACAGATGGGGACACGCGTCATCATCTGCGTTTGAGAGACTGAATGGTGGTGAAGTAGTCACAGTAGACATCAATATTTTTCAAACGGCTACTCTTCTCCATTTCTTCAGGGGTTTTGGTTAGTTTACTCAGTTTCGGAAGATACGGCAGCAAAAACATTTGACAAGAATGCCCAGTCTGGTTTTGTGGATACTGTATAGACTGACTGTGTAATGTTGTGTTGTATATTCCTGCAGAATCTCACTGTTTGGCATTGTTTTCACAGTCATAAAGCCAAGACTTTATCGTCCATTACCAAACGACCTTTTGTACACGGGCGCATTAGTGAAAGTAGAATAACTGGACCGCTGCTTTTTGTTGTGCTCTGTTTCCTTTTTCTGTGTAGTGTAAGTGAAGCTGCTGTGAGACGCTGTAACCATGGCCGCGGTGAGTTTTCAATTATTTAAGCAATTGCTGCAGTGTTTCTTTGTATATGCCAATCGTGTGTTGGACAGGGTTTAATTCGCCTCAAGCGTTAGTTATTCACCTGTGCCAGGAGATGTTTTCACAGTGGTGCATTAAGTGTCCTCAGAGCTCCTGTTTGTGGTGGGGTGATGGTCAGTGAGCAGGGGGTCATTCAGTGGGGACCATCGTGTGGGGTTCTGGCTGGATGACATGGGGGATTCAAATTGAGGAGTGATAATCAGCAAAAAGTCCCCAAAAGGTGATCTATTTTTGCACTGTAATCACCGTGCAGGCTGGATCTTTCCGTATGGTGTCTGAGGACGAACAAGCCATGAGGTCAAAGCTGGAGCATCTAACTGTGAAAGATCACGGGCCCGTGTTTGGTCCGTGCCAGAACCTGCCCGCTCACACCGTGCAAAAGGTACAACCTCATCACATAAAGGAGACTTTTCATAAATCGCAGCACTCCAGTGCCGCCTCATCTTATCCGTGGCTTCGTCCGCAGGCAAAGGATGAACTGAACGAAACGGAGGAGAGACGGTCGTCGTCGCTGAAGGAGTTACGGGTCATGATGAAGGACAGGGCAGGAGAGGGAGATGAGCTCGCCAAAATGGTGCAGGAACGTTTTGGGGACAAACCCGATTCAATTTTGCTGCGATTCCTGCGGGCCCGCAAGTTTGACGTTGCAAGAGCTCATGAGCTCTTGAAGGGTAAGTAGCATGCAGCACAAAAAAAAGAATATTTATT
>OMPJ01024606.1:2092-20128 GCA_900312935.1 Carapus acus
TCGCCAGTTCTGCAGGTGAAGCAGACGAGGAGGAGGAGGGGGAGGAGGAAGAGGAGGAGGGAGAGGGGGAGGGGTCAGCGGAGCGTGTTGCTCAACGGGGCGGCGGGCACACCTTGATCCCTGGACTCCCTCGGCCTGCCCGGGCTGGGATCAGACAGGACAGGTACAGACAGTACAGTGTGAAGGTGGATCTCGCCAGTTGTTAGCCAAAAATGTCGCCTTTCCTGTTTCAGGCCTGAGCTGTTTGTGCAGACATGCAAGGCGCGGTTACACGCACACACACACACACACACGCACACACACGCATGCAGGGCCTGTGGTCACAGCATGCACGCGCCATTGCTCTCCAGTCGAGAAGTGTGAGAAAAAAAACAGACCAGGTTTGTTTCCCTTTTTTTTTTCAACGCCTTCTCTTTTAAATTTGGTGTGTGACGATGCCATATGACAAATAAGTTCCTTTTTGATGTTGATGTAGATGTGTGTGTGTGTGTGTTTATGTTTTGTTGTGCATGCTGAGTGTGAAGCACATTGTACCTGATGAAGGCAAATGGAGGTCAACTCAGATGAGAGCACGAGGAATGAAGAGCAGGTGTGTGTGTGTGTGTGTTCGTGTGTGTGGTCCGGTTTGACCCATTGCTGGACCCACTGTTTTGTGTCCACACACGCGCGCGCACACACAGATACACACACACAGTATCGGGGAGGGGAACTGGCCCGACCAGCTGGAGACCAAAACCGGGAAACTTGATCATCGCCTGAGCTGCCAAATATTAACGGTCATGTTCGGACCTGTAGCCGCTCCACAGAAACCAGTCCGACCTTCTGCACCGACATACCGACGCGGCGGGGACCAGCACCGACCTTCACACACACATACACACGCTCACACACACGTTTTTAGCCGTTATGGGGGTTGGGGGTGTTTGACCGGGCGCAAGCTTGCGTGATGAATGTGTGTTTGTGTGTGTGTGTGTGTGGCGGCGCCGGGATGAAGATGAAGGGGTGAATGTGTCCGAGAAGATGAAGATGAGGAAGAAGATGAAGATGAGCGGCCCAATCACGCGCCTCCTTTCTTACCTTGAATGGCGCTCAGGTGCTGCGGGCGGCTGCCAAGTTTGCGCCTGGACATCGCGTCGTCTGTTCCGTCCCGCGTTTGCGCTTCACCCTCCCCTCTCTGTTTTGTTTGTTGGGTAGTTTGTTTGTTTGTCAAAAAAATAAAGACACCTCCCCGGAGGTTCCAAAGGCCGGTCCGGGTCCCGGGTGGTTCTGCGTGAGGCGCTCGGACTCTCGCACTCGTGAGGCGCGCCGCGGTGCCGCCGAGCAGTGAGGAGGACGCCGCTCAAGTTCACGCTTCTTCCCCGCAGCGGTGGCGGAGGAGGAGGAGGAAGAAGGGGAGGAGGAGGAGACGTGGTGGGGTGGAGGTGGAGGTAAAAGGGGGCAGGGGCGAGAGGAGGCGCCGCCCGCACGCCCGCCCGCCCTGGGTGGCTCCGCCGACCCTGACCCCGCCCCCCGCCCATCAAACCCCGCACAACTGTCGGCGCACCCCAGCGTTATTTTCAAATAATTTACCAGTACATCACCTCGTTTTCTAACTGGACCGTAGAGATGAAGGGACCTCAGGTTCGTCTGTTTTTTTTCATTATTTATGTTTTAACCGTTTGTCCACCTGCTAATGTAACAGCAAAACTTTCCCAAACGGAGTCACTGCCCTCATCTGTTTGGGAGATTTGTCGCCACCTAGTGGTGATATGTAGAATTGGGCGATTTCAGAGGAGGCCACAGCTTGTCAAGTTCATTTATTGTTGCAGTTACAGCTGCTAGACGGTAAAATGTGGTACATACACACATTACAGGTGCATATTGATCGGTCATGTCTCAATGACTGCAGCTTCTGTTTATTTTTTGCCTTTCGTCTACCTTTTTATACCATTTTGCACCACAGTTCAGCACCATAATTTCAGAACACAATGTAAAATGCCGTAATGACGATAAAAGATTCCTGACTCTTGAAGTTCCTCCTCGTTCTTTGGGGTTTTGGTGAAACGATTTTGTGCTGTTGAATAAGGTCGGTTTGTCAGCTAGATCAGTTGTGGATTATTCAATTAACAATTAATCACATTCATTTGATTTATTCTAATAATTTACAACTGACCCTGATTCAGAGATGTTTCAGTGAAAACTTCTGCCCAGTGACCATCCACTAAAAAAACTAAGTGAGACCCTGACACCAGCTGTACAAGGCCTGATCAAAGTTAGCTTGTTAACTTTTCTCCAAACCGGCTTTGGTCCACGGGGATTTTCTGGTTGCTTTTTCATGAGCGTTTGTGGGAAAGGAAAACATCTCCGCAGCCTTCATTTGCATGTGATCGCTCCAAGGCTTTTAGTTGAATCCTCAGCTGGGTCTGGTGGCTGCTGGGAGTCAAATACATCCATCAACGGATTATTTTCCCTTTACTCAGCAGCTTTTACTCTCTGGCCGTCACACACAAATGTTTGACTTGAGTTGGATATACATATGTCCATAGAGGGTCTGAGCCCACAGATATTGGAAATTAAGATGACAGTCAACTCAGCTGAGATATAAACAATGCAGGACAGTTTCCTTCTGGAGATTTGCTTTTATTTCTATAAACAAAATCAGGTGTTGTCTCTCCCACTCACTGTCAACCAAAAATTAAGCCTATAAAGACAAATCGGAAATCTTGATCAGTAAGTGAAATTGGCTTTTATTACTAATTGCTGTCATCATGTAGAAATATCCTGTACATCACATCATGGAGGTTAGAAAGGACCAAAGGCTCCACCACTGATAGATGACCACAAAAGCAGGTGAGGGGAGGATGAGGGGGTCAAAGGTCATATTGCTGAGGGTCACACACGCTGAGGATTCCCCAGGCGAGCTGGCCGAGCTGTGACGAGGAGGATCATGCAGAGAGAACCGAGGTCACGGACGGCGACAGGCTCTCCGAAGACAGCGGAGACAATCGGGGGCCTCGACACTCTCGGGACTTCAGGCACAACAAAACATTTCTTCCAGTGCGGCGAGTGTGAGGACCAGGCAGACGGTTTGTGTCCCTCCACGTCTGGGCGTCACCTTGCCCTGTGTCCTACAGGCGTCTCAGTATCTGTAGTATGGGCTTCGTGAGCGGGATCGGGATCGGGATCTCCTGGGAACATGGAGAAGATGGTCACGAATTGGGGGAGACAGAGGAAGAAACCACACGGCCAGATTTCTATCAAATGATGCTGGTAACGCTGGATATCACATGATCAGTCACCACCAAAGCCAACGCAGAAGTATCTTAAAAAAACAAAGCACAGGAGGTGAGGAAGGCTCAGCGGCAGCTGCACTTCTAGAGGAGACCTTAGGTCCTCAGCAACTTCTAACGTTTGTCTACGTCTACAGCTGCCTCCTTCATCAGAGACCCCACACACCCGCAGATAGAGGTGTCAGATGCAGATCCACCAGATTTGGGAATTCTTTCCTCCCCGCAGCCTAATATATTCTGTCTATTATACTTGCTCTTTATTTTCTTCCCCTTCTGTATTTATTTTCTTCCTTAGGTTGCATCTTATTCATCTATCATTTGTTTATCTAAAATTAATTGAGTTTGATTTACTTAAGTTAAATCTATCTAAATTTAATTTATCCACTTTGATTAAATCTATCTAAATTTAATCTAATCTAACTTAACTTAACTTAACTTAACTTAACTTAACTTAACTTAATTTTCATTACTATCACTATTACTTTTATCATTATGACTTATTTCTTTTCTCTTGCAGGGCAGCAAAATAAGAATTTCATTGTGTTAGGAAACTTGAAACTTGTTTCTTTTCTGATGGGGGATATGTTTGGTCTCTGTGTGTCCATCCCATACACCTTGACTGTTTACATGTTGTGGGGCACTACCTGCTCCATTTTGTAAAGCGCCTTGAGATAACTTATGTTTTGATTTGGCACTATACTCATTAAATTGACTTGACTTCTGTACATCGGACAGTAAAGCTTTGAATGTTGAAAAAACAGAAGAGGGTTTCAGTGTCTTCAAGCAAGATACTGATCCTGTGGACACTACAAACTCAAAAGTCTAGTCAAAAGTTTGGTATCATCAGAAATGATAACTGATCTTGGTCTTTGCATGAGGAATCCTCCTTCGTCTTTCACTCCCCGGGGTCAACGAATGCTCCAATCTCCCTGTCCAGTAATTTGCCAATTTGTCTGATTCCTTCCGATCGGAGCGGAGAGTGACGGATACTTTGCGCTGTTAAATGTGGTGACTTCCTTGTTGGGCGAGGTAGGAGGGAGTGACAGAGCGGCTCGACAGGCGGCTGTAAACGTGGCGTTTGTGCGTCCATGTCAAACGCCCATTTATCTGGCCTCCATTTTACCATCTCACATACCTCCTGTGCGAACTGCTGTCTCGGCCTGGGGGGACAGAGGACATGGGAGTTAAGAGAAAAAAAAACGGTCCAGAGTGCGTTGTTATGTGCCAGACATGGCAGCGGCCCTCGGATCTGACCGTATTTGGAGGGCGAGGGCGAAGGCGAGGGCGAGTGGCTCTGCCGGCCGTACTGACGCTCCCACTCGTCTCGCTCCTTCTCGCGCCGCTCTCGCTCCCTGGAGGCAGAGCAGGTTGGGTCAAGACCAGATTGCAACAGCCAGAGCCAATGGTCGGCTCTCTCACACGCAGACACTCTTACTTCATGCGGATCTTGCGTGCCATGGCTCGCAGTTCTCCTTCACGCTCCTGTGAAGTTGCCACAACGCAAAGGGGAAATAATGAGACCTCGACAGACTGTCAACTCTGACCAAGAGCAAATCTGAACTGTTCGACTGTGCTCGGCACCACAACTTCATGAGAGACTGCATCCTTTCATTCTTAATCAATGTTATTCAACTGATCCATCCAATCCTCACTCATCTCAGTCTGGAAGCAGCTCACACACCTCCCTGTAACCCACAGGTGCCAAACTCGAGCGCCTGAATGATTTTCAATCTAAGTTGCACTCGTTTAAGGGTGCAGTCACCCACAAACTACATCTCCCACAATGCAATGTGGATCATGTTTCTGGAAAAGTGACGACAGCAGGCGTCACACTAGTCTGTGTCACGCTTGATAAGATCTGTTTGGCATGAAACTCCAGCACAGGCCAAGTAAAGGGACTACGTTGTTGACTTGTTAACTGATATGTCACCTGATAATTGTTGACAAATTCAGTTTACTTTCCACGATAAATGACAAGGAATGACTAGGATAATAACAAAGACCTGCCAAATGTTTACGTTTATGCAAATGTGATATTTGTAAGTTGAATAAGTAGAAAATATTCAATATCAACCCTTAGATGGGGTCAAAAATAAATCTGGGGGAAATGGGAAATTATTTACAAAGAAAAATTGTAATACTGTATATTCGTATTCCAGGTATTCCTCATTAAACTTGTTCGTGATATGAAGCAATATTTTTCTTTATTTATGTTTTCATTCATTTTGAGAAAATTCTCAATATTTTGAGAATTTTAATTGGGGTCAAAAATGAGCCCAGGGGTTGTTATTCTTCAAAGTCTGTATAAAGAAAAAGTGAAGTCAATTCAATTTGTTTTGCTAGTCTGGAAGGAACAAAAGCATGAACAAGTTTTTCAATTGTAATATATTCCTATTCTAGGAATTCCTCATCAAACATGTTTGTGACATGAGGCAATATTTTTCTTAATTTGTGTTTTTATTCATTTTGAGAAAATTCTCAATATTTGGAGAAATTTAATTGGGGTCAAGAATGACCTCACTCTTAGAGGAGTGTAGGTATTGGTAGGTTGTGCATCCAAGGGTTAAATATGAGTAAACGAGTAGTAAGACTTGATATTAAATGACATTTCTATCCCCTCAATAATTGCCATTGACATGTGGCCCCCTAAGAGCAGCGGCCATGTTGACGTGGCCCCACGGTGAAAATGAGTTTGTCACCCCTGTTGTAACCCTTTGTCATCAGGACTGTACTGCACTCCAGGGCCCTGAATCAGCCTCCATCTTTGTTTTGATGTCCAGACAGTAAAGGCCTTTGGCCTCAATTCTGACTCAACGGCGCTCTCTGATAACTATCACTCGCTATTGTGCTGCCACACCTCCAGCCAATCATCACCATTCCGATGACGTCGGCGTCGCTGTCAGCGAGCGGCTACACACACCCACCTGTCGTTTCTCTTCCTGCTGCTGGATCTTCACCTGGGCTGCTCTCTTATCCGCCTTGGCTGCAAAACAAGCAGACTTGTTGACAATGCAGGAGTGCGGGCAGCACCATTTGCATATCTGAGTGTGCGTTTGTGGCACTCACACTGCTTGTTGAGCGCTTTCTGCATGCGTAGCTTCAGGCGCTCCTGCGGGGTCATCTTGGGCTGCAAGCGACAACCACATCATTAGCGCGTCTCCATCGCGTTGGGACAGAGACCAGCGTGTGTGTGTGTGTGTGTGTGTGTGTGTGTGCGCGCACTGGCATAAGGTCAGACATGCGTCAGATACGGTGACTGCGGTGAAGATCAAAGGTAAACGTAATTACACAAAATGTTTGTTCAGAGTCAACATGCGCACGGTATGAGAATCCTACTGGTCCGACAGGCTTCATTAAAGTGTGTGTGCGAGTAAGTGTGTGTGTGTGCGTGCGAGCAGAGGCTGCTCAGTCACGGGGCAAGTCCGGTAACATGAGTCCAACCCCTCCACGTGTGTGTCCACTGCGTCGACACACGGAGATTAAAGATGGAGGGAGGACCGTGAAGCGAGTGAGCCGAGGTGCGTCGGGTTCATAGGAGGGCCGTGGCATTTAGCTCGCGACACGCCCGCCGCAAACCCGGCCGGGCCAGAAAAACTGCAGGTCAAGGCCCTGCAGTGGAGCTTAACAATGAGGCCGCGTGAGTAAGCGTGCGTGCGTGCGTGCGTGCAGGGCCGACAGCGTGGATCCAGCTCAAACGCAGAAAAGCAGGACCGGGGCGAGACGTTGGCCAGAAAGACAAAACAAATGATGCTAACGGTCATTCTCAGCTTAAGTCCTGATGCTATGCGAGCGAGCGGCTCTCCTTCTGAGCGACTGCTGTACGATTGGGCCCCACGTCTGAGCTTTGTCATTCTTGGAAAGATGGAATCTAGCATCTATTCATCTAGTGACAGATGGCAGCCCCATCAACTAGATATTACACGTGTGCGTGTGCGTGTGTGTGTGCAAACACTGACTGGGCTGGGACGACCAAATACCTCCAATATGACACAACCTATGGTAAAAGACATGTCTGTGTCTTAGTTTGGGACACATAAACGATCAGACAGGATAGTTTCAGCAACAATCAGGAGTCCTCCTTCAAATGTGAGGGAGTGAAAAGGCGTTACTGGATGTTCTATAAAAATTGAGATAAAAAAAAAAGTACACGAAGCATACAATCTCTTTTTGTCGCTACTAGACTTCTGGTCACTTTGTGTGATAGGTCTTGTCATGTCGAATATGGATCATAGAAAAACGGTGGAGGTGCAGCGCTCCTTCAAACTCTAAGTGAATGTGTGTGTGTGAGTGAGTATGTGTGTGTGCGTGCGTGCGTGCAGAGGCCTGCATCTTCCGGGAGGCCCGACTCTGACCGTATAAACTGAACGGAAAAAAAACAGCGTGATCGTTGCGGCACACTAAATCGTGTCTATGCTGTCAAGTTCACCATTTCCGTTCTGCCGGCGGACGACGGGCCGTGGATAGAGCGGGACAGAGACAGAGGGGAGAGACAAAGACCAAGATCACGGCACGACTGCGTTTCTCTACGTCCCCGGCCTGGACGACAACCGTGTCAGCCTGTCGGGAGGGGGTGAGGGAGGCGTAGGCCTTTTAGCAAGAAACCCAGCTAGAGCAAATTCTTACTGACTTTGGCAGCTCCCGTCTCTTTACCACCCGGAGTATCAGGCCTGGGAGCAAGGAGAGAGGGGGAGAGAGGGAGAGGGAGGAGAAGGAGAGGGAGCGAGATGGTGAGAGTTGGTGGAGGCTGTAGACAGAAGATCACGTTTGTCAAACATCCTGCTACCTTATTACCATCACGCCTGCAGACTGCCTCCGCGCTCATCGGAGCCGACCCGCCATGATAATGGCGTGTATGCATACTGTACATGTAGACATGTGCTAAGCGCTCGCTCAAGTGTCGAGCTGTTGACCAATTACAGCAAAGTCCACATTTCAACAGTTGAATAACTCTCCACGAGCAAATGCCCCGAGGAGCGAGGCCGACTGTGAGCGGTATGTAGGTTAGGCTCACCGCACTTAGCGCAGTCCACATGTTTTGCTTCGGGCGGCGCAACTTGGGAACATGCCGTCTCTCTCCGCCGCGGCCTAAGTCTCGGTAAAGTCTGCTCTGCAAAGCCGGCCTGGGGCTGCGGCAGGAGCGACCGCATTTTCGACGGCCCTGCGTCGCCTGGTGGCGGGCAGGTGCCACTGCAGCGCAGCCAGACCGGTGTTTGCTGAAATGTCTACCCAGGTCACCTGGTTACAGGTGTGGCGGGCTGATGGCGGTGCTATTTACCCAGACTACAAACACAGAAATCCAGGGTTGACACAGCCTGCTCTAATGTGTTTGAGGAGCTTGTGCGGTGCAAGTGTTGCTCTCACTTTCTTAGCTTGTCAGAGATGGCGGCGGAGGAGGGCGGGCCCCCTCTGTGAGCAGGGGAGGGGCTGCGGGTGGGTCGCCTGGGGGAGCGGGAGGGACTGTGGCTGCCGCTGTCTCCACGCCGGTTGCCCCCGGAGCCTCGACCTCCCCGCCGCGTGCTGCCCCCCTGCCGTGAGCTGGAACGGGACCTGGAGGGGAGACAGAGGAAGTTAATCGCCACCTGCAGGCCGCCATTGTGGAGAGGAGAGGAGTGGTGCGGCGCCGCCGACCTGGTCCGCCTGCGTGCCGAGTAGCGTCTCCTATCGCGGTCTCTCTCCCGCTCGTTGGAGCGGGACCGCGTCCGGTCGCGTCTCCTCCAGGACGCCGACCCCCCGTTGCCGGCTCGCCCCCTGGAGCGAGACCTGGAGCGCCGGCGCGAGCGCGAGCGGCTCCGGGAGCGGCGTCCGCCGCGTCCTCGTCGGGAGCGGCGCGAGCGGGAGGAGGAGCGCGAGGAAGAGCGGGAGGAGGAGCGGGAGGAGGAGGAAGGGGAGCGGCTGGACGATGACCTCCGTCTCCTGGACAAACGGAGACAGAGACTTAATGATGGCAGCGGCGGAGCAGCTGGACACTCTTAACGAAAAGGCGTCAGCATGACTGGTGTTTGTGGGGTTTTATAAATATCCGTCAATCACAGGAGAGGCAACGCTTTCCTAAATGTGTATTGTGGTCACACTCCTCCATGCACGGCTTGTTTGACCGAATTAGTGATTCCTCTCACCTACCACAAATAACTATGGTTTGCAATCATCTGCGGTCATTGCAAAGGACAACGCATTAACCAATGAAAATCCAGGAGGGGGAAGTTACCGACCGGGAGCCTCTGCTATGACCTGCAGGGTGCTGCGAGTTGGCGGGGCCGTGGCCAGAGTGAGGGACGGAGGCCTGGGCGGCGGCGGCGGCTGCGGCTGCTGCTTCGTCGTCGCTGCCCCCGAAGCTGGTGATGAAGGTGATCTTTTCCGGGCCCGGGGTCCTGGACCGCGACCTGGACTCCGAGCTGGAATCGGACTCTGGCCTGAGAACAGGAGAGGAAAACTGTTGTAAAACCAGGAGTGGGGAGAATACAGCCCAAACTCCAACGGCGATGAGCTCACCCTTTGTATGGGTCGTACGTGGGGCTGTCTCGCCGTGCATAGCTGAAAAACAAGACAACAAGCCCGCCAGAATCAGAGTGGGAACCAATCCGACCCAAGCTGATCAGTTGCAAATGATTTCTGCAGAGTTTTCCTTGTATTTATCATCCAGAAAGCCATCAGATCTCCTCGTAGCACCGGTCAGCATGAGCCCACACACACCACCTTACCTGGGTGGACTGATCTGTCTTCCCTTCAGCCTCTTCTCCCTGAACTCTCTCCTCTGTCTTCGAGACCGGCGGCCCTAAAGCATCACACACACACTCACCATTTATGGTGTGCTGTGGCACACAGAGTGGTGTGTGCACACACACACACACTAGTAAAGGCACTTACCGAGTACATGGCTTTCTCTGCCTCCAGGGCTTTGGCATGTTTGATGGCCTCCACTTCCTCTTTGTCCTTCCTCAACATCCTGACACACACAAGCAGAAAAGTTCACACTGCAGCCCACTTTGTGAGGCAAACACTCCACAGTGTGGTAGAAACTTCTTTCCTCTCAGATTTGCCGCTCTAGAGACGACGCAGCTCTACATTTGATGACCCAATCAAAATGAGGAAGAAATGCATCATTTCCTACGAGTCGGGCTCAAGATGGCGCAGACTAGTGGTTGGCGAACAAAAAGCCAAAAGCTGCCGTGTGTGTGTGTCTCTCGCTGTGTACTGTTTACACACTGCCTTGTGTACGGGACGTGCTGACACTATAAACAAGATTTTACCTGACAAAGTCCCCTTCTGCCATTCCGTACGGGGTCGCCATTTTATTCAGATCCAACAACTGCTCCTTGCTCAGCTCGTCCACGTCAACCTCCACATCTGGACACAACACGCACACACACACGCACACAGAACACTCAGCACCTCTAAAATATTGCCACAATTTTGTTCTCACCAGCTAGAGAGGTGATCATCCAAAAATAAACACAAGATTCAACTATGATATAATAATGATAACGATGAAGATAGCTTGCTAGCTAGGTAGCTAGCTAGATAATAGAGCAGTGTGGCTGCTGTGGGTCGCTGTGACAACAGCCACCATCCCAAATCCTCTGGGCTTGTCAACACTCAGACAGTGACATCAGACGGCCGACAATCGTATCTCATTCCTGACCGATATCGGGGATGCCCTCGTCCTCCTCGGATTCGCTGTTCTCCGAGTTGTCCTCGTCTTTGTCCGAATTGGCCTCGGGCTCGGTGACCGTGCTGTCCTCGTAGGTGTAGCCGATGGTGGCTTTCTTTTCAGCCAGCCTGTGTACGCAAAAAGACGCACAATCAGCGGCGAGGTGGGTCTCATCATTTTGGATTTTTCATCCATTTCCTCTCATTTGGAACCAGCTGAGGCTTTCTGCTTTCATCATTGGCTTTATCGTGCACACTTTCACTTAATCATCTTTACTAACCTACTTTAACAAATTCATATGACACATTTGATGATAGACTTACTTTTTTTTCTCTTCCTCATTTGGCTTCTGCAGGCCACCGTAAAGTTCGTCCAGGTAGATCTGGTACAAACACTGCTCCTCGGAGACTGGACGGGGGAGGAGGAGAGGATATCGAGGGAATTTTTAAAAAGCCAACCAACAGACACAAGAGGACTGAGACACCACACACACACACACACACACACACACAGTCTCTCACACTCCCACACACACACACGGCGAGCACTGTTACAATCCCACAGGACGAGAGTTGACAACGGGGCGTTTCAGCACAACACTGAATGTTCCTGCAGAAAAGGGAACAGCCACTCAGCTCCGTGTGGGTGGATGTGGCGGCTAAATACTCACTGCTGGCAAAGTCGTTCTGCACTAAGCCTCTGTAGCGCTCGTAATTACATTTCCTCTCCTCCATCTCCTGATCCGGGGTGCTGCGCAGCATAAAGGGGAGAAGGTTGCGTTGGATATTTATAGCCGCGGTCTGACGCAACGACACAAAGCAGGAACAGCAGGAGCTAATTAATGCTCCCTACTTCTCTTACTAATACATTTGCTGGAAAGATAAAGATAGCAAATTTCATTCCGCTACATAATACAACTGCATCATTGTCAGTCTCCCGACGCAACACTGGCGTGCATTCATCATCATCGATAGCGTTGTCGTCATCATCACCATCAAATCAAGTAAAGTCGATTTTGTGTGTGTAGCGCCAAATCATAACAAGTTATCTCGAGGTGTTTTCCAAGATGGAGGCGGTAGAGCTCCTCAACACTCAAAGTCTATAAGATGAACACATAGAGACCCAACATATCCCCCATTAGCATTAGCGACGAGGAAAAACTGCCTTTAAAAGGAAGAAATGTCGGGAAGGCCAACTCGACTCTTTATCGCCTTTGTGTTTGTGGGTTTACTTTTCCATCCCTGAATAAGAGCTGTACTGCAATCGCCCACGGGGGTTAATTAAGAATTTCTGATTCTGAATGTTTTCACACCGCTGGGAAATTGCATCAGAATAGGGTCACTGCTCTTGTATAGCCTCATATCTGGTGCGGCCTATTTTTGCAAGTAATGCGTAAAATAAACCAAGGATACTAGAGATGTCCGATAATATCGGCCCACCAATGTTATCGGCCCGATATTGGAAAAAAAGTAATATCGGTATCGGATTTTTTTGCTTTAAAACCGATAATATAAAAACCAATAAAAATAAAATAATGCGTGCGCTACACCGAAATAGTGCCTATGCGCTCCTGTCGCATTCACCGGCGCACATATCGGTATCGGCTAATATCGGTATTGGTAATTTGAGAGTTGGACAATATCAGCATATCGGATATCTGCAAAAAAGCCAATATCGGACATCCCTAAAAGATACTGATTACGATAAACACAGGCCTGCAGAACTGAGAGCATGTTTCTTCTTCGCTATGCTAATCAGGATACACAAGCAGGGAGTTGTAAACAGCAATAGCAGCCATGTAAAATGCATCATATGGATTCTGGAAATCATTATTCTGCATGCAATGGCTGTGAAACCAAAACATTTCCAAACCCACACACAGTTATTTGGAGTGCTCTACGTTAACATTTCCGGGATCTGGGAGTTTGGTGTCTTACGTGGTGCTGAGCAGTGGGGGTGTGTAGGTGGGGATGTAGTCCAGGTGGGCCCTCACGTCAAACCTGTCAATCATGTTCTTGGCGTCTCCTTGCCACGGCATCCTGGGGAGAGAGGAAGGTGAGAAAAGCGTCACCGTGCAATGCCAGCGTGCGTCGCCATGTTTTAGAGCTCGTGACTGCCCCCTACATGTTGATGGGACTCTCTGCTGCCAAGGCCACGGCAGGATCCAGGTGGATCTTGTAGGTCCGGCCGTGGACCTGGAGAAACTGGGCTGGATCTTTTTTCTGGGGAGTCGAGTCATTGAAATCACGTCAACCACTCACCTCAGCTTCGCACAACTCAAATGTATGATTACCAACAAGTATGCAGGAGGGTTGTGTGTGTGTGCGTGTGTGAATGCTGCATGGAGACTGTGTCACTCACGATTTTCTCATAGTACTCTCTCCGGCGCTCCCCTCGCCGTTTGTAGTCCACCATCATGCCACGGAGCTTGCGCTCATGCTTGCGGGCCTCCTGCCACATGACGGCTCCGCTTGGGGTGGGGGCGCGGCGGGGCACGGCTGCTGTAGTTGGAAGGCAACAGAGAGACAGGGACAGACACATGGACGGAGAGAGGGGGAGATAGAGAGAGAGAGAGAGAGAAAGGGAGCACATGTGAGCCAACATCCACACACGGAATGACGTGAGGAAATACAGGGGTGCAAGTGCAACTAGGTGTAACTGCATCTGCAGTGACAAAATTGGGGTGTTTGCACCATGTTATCATTAATAATGATATTGATTAATGACGCTTCAACGAATCAGGGATTTTTTTAGCCTCACAAACTTGAGTGCTCTCATTATGAACGCCTGCACGACATTGATGAGGGACAATTTATTACTGGACACTCAAAGGTCTGCTCATGTGTGACTATCAAGGTCGAGGTGACCGTCTCCCACCCCTGATTACGATATTTTTATTAACTCTAATCGGTTGACCGACTTCGCCATGGGGTTATACAGATTGCAGCACACGGCTGGGACACTATCAGGCTGCAGCTTAGCCTGTTCGCTGCTAGCACGAACCGAGCGATACTGACTGCCTGTGCCTCACTCATACATGACCCGCGCCTAATGTTAAATTCTGTGTATCATTGAGGACTGACATTTTTGAGTTATTCACTTGAGAAGCTTGGCGGTCTCTGTCTAGCAACCGTTTTGTCTAACATTACAGCTAGCATAGCCTAGCCTAGCATAGTTAGCATGGGGCGAGACAACGCTACCAGCGCGGCCTCAACCACACTCACGTAGCGCTTAATTCGGATGAATTATATGCTCCGTGCCGACACAGATTCTTTACCTGTTTAATGAACCTTCCACACACAACCGGGTATCTAGATCTCATTTGAGGGCGCTGAAGGAATGCTGTCACACCTCCAGCCTGCGGATACTTGAGCACGCACACACTGCTGCTGAAGTACAGTACCGGAAACGGCCTGTCGGGGCGCTACACTGGCATTACACTGACGAAACGAGGTTCTCTGTCTGAGAGCTTTACAAAAACTGAAAACCAAATACAAATGACTTTAGAATATTGACGTATAGCAAGACTCCAGCGGATCGATGTTTAAACCACCAATGAACATGTTATCTGAATATGTTGAGAGACACATCCCTTCACTATCAACTATAGATATCAATGACATACGCAGTTTAAAGAACAAAGTAACAGACAATATTGGTCTTGTGTTCTTAACCCCATGGCCTTGCACCTCAATAAGGTGTGGTCTCTTTTCTTTGTTGGAGAAATAGAGGTGTTTGACACACTGTGGTATTCTGTAGAGGAGGTGTGGTGACAGTGTGAGGTAAGTTAACACTCTCAGAACAAACACAGAGCGTCTCTACTTTCACTGATGAAAAATATAAAAAGATCAGCATCAGTTGCAAGAGCAGAGGATAAAAAAAATTCTATTCTCTCCATGAGAGGACGAGGAGCATAGGTCAGGGGTCACATCTTGCTTTTTCACCGTGGTCTGCATGTACAAGTCTGCAGTTGTTGGATTTGTCCACTAACCCACTATAGCCACACGAGGACGCTGTAATACAAATCAAATGTTCTCAAGTCGTCCGAGCGATGGTAATATTCACTAGATAAATACGAACACATGATCTTGAAGCTTGAATAATATTATTTGAGTTGTCCTCGTGATATAAAAAATTATGTGAATCCAATCAATCTGTCCGTCAACCCAATCTGCAATTTAGAGAATTCATATTGAATTGCTGCAATCGAAATTGTTATCCACAAAATTGCAACCAGCTCTCCTCTCAGCCGTCTTAAATTCACTAAATATTGCAAATTTTCTCAAAATGAATGAAGACATGAATAAATAAAAATATTGCCTCGTGTCACAAACATGTTTAATGAGGACTACCAGGAAAAGGAACATTTCACAATTTTTCTTTATGAAGATTTTGACAAATTACAACTCCTAGGGTCATTTTTGACCCCACGTGTGCATCTAAGGGTTAAAGCTGTAACTGGCGGGCTGCCGTTTCACATCCTGGGGCGCACAACAGGTGTGCAGAAGGCCCCACATGTGTGCTTGTGTGTGATTGTGTGGGTGTGTATGATTTCCTACATTTCCCCCTCACCAGGGCGGAGACAGGAAACTGATGTTCCTGCCACATTAGCACGGGTCAAAGGTCATGTTTGTGACAATCATTCGTTAACTGTTCGCTGTCAATGAGCTGACCTCGCTCACTTTTTACTGTGATAACACACGCCTTTCCTTTCGCGCACACGCGCACACACACACACATATTTGCATGCCAAGTCTGAATATAGCACATATTGAGTGAAGACACAGTGAGAGACATTTATGATAAATGCACTTTTATTACTGTCCATCAAAATCCACATGTGCTGTGTCCGACAAGGAGAAGCAGCTCGGAGTAACACATCGACAAAACGGTATCAATATGTACAACGTATTTATATACAAAACATTATTTTACACACACACAGGTATTAAAAAAATCATACATCTTTGACAGATGAAAGCACAGGCAACAGTGTATCAGGGTCACAAGGATCTGAAAGGATCTTCGCCTTGTTGGCGTCTGAACCCGCTGATGTCACTTGATTATTTATGGATTGTGGGTGTGGGAAAATGGCAGCCACCCAGGAAAACACAGGTGAGAGGCAAGAACATTCCAAACCACTTTGTAAAGCTGCTGCTCGGTGGAGTTTTCAGAGGCCTGGCTGGTTCCAACATGGTGAGAAACCTCCAGATTGGCAAAGCACCAACACCAAAAGGATGACGCAACCCACAGAGGAGCAACATCAGAGAGTTCAGACGCCAAGGAGATGAGAATAAATCTTCAGATGTGGTCAAAATATGAGCATATTACCATTTTTCCTCTCCAATCAAGAGAATTCAATAAAACCTTCCGATATCTTCACTTCATGCATCGGTGTTAAGAGCAAAATCTGCTCTGCCCCACATACGCATACAGTCACACAAAACACACTCACCACACACACACTCCTCCTGTTAAATAAGCATCAGTGAACTGATCTCCAGGTCCGTCGCAGGTCTTGAGAGCCGATCAGATGTCATAGCGTAGCACACTGCAGCCTCACAGCTCAGCCACGATCCCACGATGAACATGGCAGATGAACATGGCCGCCGAAACGTCAACATCTGTGAGTCTGAGTGGGTGAACAACGTGATTTACAAACCCCACAAAACCACAGGAAACATGATTTCAGAGTGCAGTTGGAATGAATGAAGCCGTGAGGACAGAGAGCGCTGGAAACTAGCTTGCGTTGGGCTTGCGTAGCTTGCGTGATTGGTCGACGTTCTCCAGGTGTCGACAGGCATTTTCACCATCTTCTCTACTTCTCCATCAAGCCCATGCCGCCTCTGGGCGTCTCAGTCAATATCAAGGCCTCCTCCAGTGTCTGCGCAGCCCGGACGAGGTCAGCCGCAGAGGTCGCAGCCGCAGGAGAGCATCGACGAGGAGATGCGACACAGAGCTCAGACCTCCAGCTCCTGGTTGTCTGCGTAGTGGATGCGGTTGAGCTTCTCCCTCTCGCGGTTGGAGATGTCCATCTTGGGGGCGTGGGCTGGCTTCAGCGCGGGCGAGGAGTGCGAGGTGGCCGGCGATGGGGGGAGGGTGAGCTCGATCTCCTCGTAGCGGCGCGAGACGGGCGTGGGTTGCGGCGTGGATGGTGGAGGCTGAGGGACGGGGCGGTCCACGTTCCTGATGAGGTTGACAAACTCCCTCTGGTTGTTGATGGCGTCGTCGGGCGGCGGCGTCTGCTGCTTTTTCCTCCGCTGGTGCAGGTGGGAGAGGACGAAGGCACAGGCGGCGCAGCCGCACACCGTCACCAGTGCCAGCACGCCCACCAGTACCACGTAGAAGGTCACGCTGCTGTTAGCGGTGTCAGACATGGCGCCTAAACGGGGGGCAGGGGGTCACACGGGAGGTCGTGGGAGGTCGTGGGTGGACACGGATGGTCACACCTCCCTCACCTGGACAGTGCTGACCCACGCAGGCGTCTTTGCGGGAGCTGCACTCCTTGCCAAGGTGACCTTCGGGACAGACGCACACGTACCTGCCCTCGAAACTGCGACACGCCGCCCCCTGCTGGCAGGGGTTGGGATCGCACATATCGTCTGCAGTCTAGAAAGAGACAGACGGGGAAAATCAGCAAATCGAGTTTTTCTATACCCAATGTCTGTTTATGAGAGTTGCCCCACCTCACACCACGTTCCAGAGTAGCCCGTTTGGCACTGGCAGCTGGCAGTTCCTGAGTCCTTCTCCACGCATTGACCTCCGTGCAGACAGGGGGCGCTGTTGCAAGGACTCGGGGTGTTCTCGCAGAATTTCCCAGAGAATCCAGGCTGGCACAGGCATCTGGAGCCTGAACGCAGGTCCTATGTGGGAAAAAGTCAGTACAGCGTCAGGGCATTGTAGCACAAGTGATCCAGGGCAATAAAAACAGGGACCACCAGACTTTGGAACAACTTATGCCCAGCAGCCATAAGTCACCGCAATAGTATTAAGTAATGGGTCATGTGCAATTAAATTAAATTAAATTAAATTAAATTAAATTAAATTAAATTAAATTAAATTAAATTAAATTAAATTAAATTAAATTAAATTAAATTAAATTAAATTAAATTAAATTAA
>OMPJ01024608.1:0-13496 GCA_900312935.1 Carapus acus
TTATTATTATTATTATTATTATTATTATTATTATTATTATCATTATCATTATCATTATCATTATTATTATTTATCATTATATTATCATATTGTTTTTTATATTTATACTTTAGCGTTGGAAAATGTCAAGAATATTTGTGTCGTCTTTTTCCCCCCGGAGAAACCATATCAAAATAAAAAATGTATGTCCGCCCTCCATCTTTTTCTATTTTCATACATTTTTTGAAAATACTCCAGGGAGCCACTAGCCACTTCCTCCCCTCTCACTCCTGGTGTCAGAGCATGATGGGGGACGAGTGAGTGGCGGAGCAACAGAGGTGAGAGGGCTGATGTACACACGAGGCCGGATACGGTCGTGGAGGTCAGCATGGGCAGGGCTTCCATGGTGAGGACCACTGAGCTGGATGAGGAAAAGTGTGATGTGATCACAGGGTGAAAGTTATGAAGTTTTCCAAAAATGCCACCGGGGGCAGTGTTGCCATTATGAAATATAGACGCATACGGAGTGCAGTGAATTGCCAGTCGGTCAAAATTGTAGAGGTGGAAAAAATATCAGTGATTGTCCTGTCAGCTATTGTTATATAAGTATGCAACCACCTATTCTTTACAGAATTCTTACATAAGTTGTATGGACAGAGGCCTGAATGAATTTCTCAGGCCGGTGTACTAGAACTGATCCGTTAGGATTTGACGGGAGATAATATGACCACACATTTACACGCAGCTTTGCCTAAGCCTGGGACGCATGTGGACATGAGCATGCGTGATGACAAAAAAATCAAAAAAAAAAACACGCAGACTGGCCGGAAATTTCGCATTCACATCCAAAATGTGTGTCATTCCTTGTTTTGAGATGCATAAACCACATCGGCTCTTCAACCCCCAACACCGGAGCTCAACTGTAACATCTGAACCGACATTGACCCCAAAGAAGCTTAAAGTGGTACTTTTATTTGATAATGGCAACATCATGGGATTAAATAAAAAGAATGAAAAAATGTTGAATAAAAACATCAATTAAATGGGTATATTTAACTGGTGATTTGAACAATTAAGATATTGTGAAAAATAACCTGTTAACGTCGGCAAATCATATGGTGGTCACTGCTCCAAAGTGCCTAGTGGGCGAAGGCCAAAGCTCCCAATGGTCATCGTTTCTGCTTGTGACGTGACTTCCGCTTCAAATTGCTCAGAACAGACTTTGCCACTAAACAGCCCATCAGGATTAGTTGTCATAATCTTCCATTCACTGATCCTCCAAATCACACTGTCTGTGGTGTTCTCAAACCCAGCTTAGCGACAGTAGCTGATGAGCGAGTGCTTTTCTGGAGGGCATCGCATGCTGTACAGGCTTTGTGTACAGAAATAGTGAATGAGAGAAGACAGATGTTTCATGAGTGCAAGTTTCTATCTGAGCAGACAAAATGTCAGCAACTGTGCCTGTGCTGTGTCGTTGGTTATGTGTATCCAGAGTGGAAATGCAATTGCAATGTGTTTATTTGTTGTTATTGCACACATCTGTCATGTCTGCCACCCATTTTCACACAAGCGAAGTCCTGTTCAACCCTGGTCATTACCTCTGTCATACTTATTTTGCCACCAGTGATGAAATTTCCCCATTTGTTAGTGATGCATTTCAGAGCTGGATTGAAGCGTAATTTGTAATTTTGGCAATTGCACGTCAAAACCAGTTACCGGAGATGCGTCAGTCAACTTTGGCAATTTGTGGGGATACAAACGAGGTCACACACTTCCCCAAATGACTTCTGCAGGTTCTTTTTTTAAATGTTCAGCCTTGTAAATAAGCACAGAAGGCCTTTCAAAAGTCTTTTGTCGATTTACCATACGGCAGACTTTAATTCCAAAATGTTCAAGTTTAAATTTCCTGAATCAATCTGTACCTACCAAATGAGGATTGCCTGAACTGTCATCTTATATCATCTAGGCAAAAATGTATAGTTACATGAATAAAATCTCCTTCTCATGCACATTGGATTGAGAGGTAGACACTGGGTTTCCCTATGGTCTGTCTTTCCGTGCCACAAACTAACCGTATGCTAACAGGACAGGTAACATGCAGGGACGTCTCACACAAGAATATAAATGTTTAATTACAAACAGACATTTGACGGTAGGGTGCAAAATATCAGACTGAGGACAGGACAGATAAGGATCAGTCAGCTAAATTTCACAGCACTCTAACTTAAAAACAGTGTTCACTACTTTCAACAGTCATTCCCAGTTGAGTTATCCATAGCAACACGTTAACCGTCTTCCATTCATTACAACATTTTTATTGTCATTACTCATAATGGAATTTTCCTGGAAAACACTTTAGGTAACCCATATAGGATTCTCTCACAATTCTTCGTCAAAAAAAATTACTGTGATTGACAAGCCCTGTGCATGCAGACGTGTCAGCCACACTCCCACCAGCTTCTTCACCAGCATGTTGACATTTATCGCCGAGAAAATTCTAAACGTGCCGTCTTTAGCTGTAGACGAGTAAACGTAGACGCGTACGAGCTTCCTATTGCATAGCACCTTCAACCAAGTCTGTTGCAGGAGATGCACGTTTTAAGAAAACCAAATAAACAGAAAAAAATAACATTTTGGTCTAATCACTCCACAAGTCATGTTACACAGAAATAAAGACCGTTATTGCTCAGCTGACAGGATGATTCTTGAATATTCAAGCAATTATATAAATAGTGAAGGAATGAAGCTTAGAAATGGAAATGTCACTTGTTTTCATTACTAATGGAGAAATTTGCCCTTTACCCTCTGTGTTGTAAAACTGTAGAGAGAAGATCCTCCAACACAAAACCTCTGGTTTGTGTGTCCTCACAAGATAAGCAGAAATGTTAGTGGATCCCTAGATCATGACTGGAATGTGCCGTCGCTCATCTTGTATTGCTCCTTCTTGTAGAGGAAGAAAATCATTTTACGCAGAGCTGGACACCGCCAGTTTCTTTAGGTGGTCCATGAAGACCTGGAGGCTGACGTCGTCGGTGAGGATGGGAGCTCCTCCGTCCTGCACAGAGCATCACAATCGAATCATTCCAGTTCGCTATCTATTTCTAAAAGTGGAGCTGTAAATTGGGAAGGTTGGAGCTGCTCATACCTGTCCCATCACGTTATTGTGGGTCTGGGATGGGTTGACCTTGGACAGCAGGAAGCGGGCCTGTGAGCCGCCGTGCTCTGTGTCGATGTAGCGCGGCATTGGGAAGCGCGTTTGTAGGATCTCCTGGGCGTCGTCCAGCGGAGCCTGCAACAGCTGTTTGAAGTTCTCATACTCGGCCATTTCCTGGTAGCCCGCCTTTCTCCACTGGGCTATGGTCTGGAAAAAGGCCAGAACGCAGAGGCTGAGTAATGGGTCTCAAAGGGCTATCTCGGATGACACAACCTGTATAAAACCTTTTTTTACTCTATCAGAGGACCAGGAACATGGTCCTGGCTGGACGAAACCTTTCACAGTAAAGTGCTCGATGCCTTTGACACTTGTCTCACCTCTCCGTGAAAGATAACCAGCTGGAAGAATGTGTCCATTAGCAGGATTCGATCTGGCATAATACTGCTACTGTCCAGGAGCACCGGCTGTGAAAAATAGACACACTTATGTTAACAGGCACGTTTTGTGCAGGGATTTTTTTTTTTTTTTTTACAACCAGGAGAGAAGGCCGATTAATGATGGCAGCATGAGTGTGAGGCTGACCTCTGGTGGTCCATAAAAGGAGTAGGAGTAGAGGATGGGCTGGATCATGATCAGGGATTGCGTCAGGTCCTGTCGGACAAAATGGTGCCTGTAGTACGACGACTCATCTGGGCTGTTGTTAAAAACTTGCAGGAAGGGAGATCTCCGCAGGTGGAACATGAACTGCAGGTGGTGACAATTCATTAATTTATGATGGTGCACAAACTAACTAATAATCTTCAGGTTGTCTCACAATGCTATACTCATTTTGCAGGCTTACCTGTGGGTAGAGGGACATGGACTCTGACAGCCTGAAGGACAGGGGATCATCTTTGTTGAACTGACCGAACTTCTGACACTGCAAGCAGGAATGCAAAATTGAAGATGAACATACAAAGGAACAGCGCCCAAATTAAACATGTGAATGCTTATTTCACATGACAGCATTCCGAACACCACCCTGTACTGTGTGTCACTCACCAGGCGAATCAGCTGTCTGTCAAGCCAGCGCAAAACATCTGGCCCCTCCTCTGACTCAGCTCGGAACACTCCCAGACGTGCCATGAGAACAGAGGCTGCCTCCTGATCGAAGGACGGCTCGATGTGCTGAATCTGTGTTTGGGCATCGGCCCAACTTGGGTTGCGAGAGGAACAAAGGGAGAGGCAGGTGAGTGTCAGTTGTGTTGTCAATAATCAAGACATTGCCAAAACACAACATGAGCGCTGTGTGTCAGGATTTTTGATTGGGACATTTCGATCTGTCCAATAACATTCTTGGTAGAGCTCCAAGGTGTGTTACAGATCACATGCAAGTAGAAAAAAACAAACAGAAAGCACTTTGTTGTTGATATTGTGTTTGCTTGAAAAGGTTTAAAGTATGGGGGGGGTATGTCAAAACACTGAAACCAGTCTTACTTCCGTGCGGTGGTTGTGACTCGTATCCTTCTCTGTGTGTTGGAGTGCTGGTACTGGGTGATAAACTGGATCGCCCCTCTGCCACCCTGGGGGATGGGTGCATTGTGCTACACACACACACACACGCACAAACAAACAACAACAGAGGCTGTAAGACTTCTGCTGACAAAGACATCTTTCACAGTCCCTCTCTTTGTCTGCATCGCAAATGTGCGACCGCTGCTACGAGAACGCCTCCCCACAAAACGTTACTTCGAGAAAATGCTATTATCTATCCCGCCAGCTCAGTTACTTGGGGTGTAATGTGATTATACTTGTAATCTCATTGTCCATTGCTAATCCCGTTCGCGCCAAGGTGCTGAGTGAGCGAGTGACTGCTGTGTTTACCTGATTCACAACTTCAAAATAAATGCCCAGTGTGGTGGAGGGGTTGAGGCCACACACCTTCCACTGACTGGTACCACCGATGCCCATTTCCTAGAAAAGACGACAGCACATCATTGATATGCTCAAAATACACATACAAATCAAAATATGGACAGATTTATGAGGTTTATGGGTCTTGCATGCTTTGCAGAGATACTTACGCTATCTGAGACATTGGGGCTTTTTGAGTTGAGTGAGACACACGGTCCAATGGCCCCACAAACCTTCAGCTCTCTTGATGTCTGTGCAGACATGACCAAGAGATACAACAATGTTTCATTTACTCAATATCTACTTGCGAAGTCGGGTGCAGACTTGAGAGGGAACCAGAGGGAGAGATAATGACATCCTCACCTTGACCTCCATGACACCTCCAAACGCCATGCGAAAGTCTCCATTGTAGTCCTTACTGAAGACTCTCTGGAAGGTCTGTTTGAAAAGGGAGGTGTTGAAGGAGTCACCCATCACAATGTGGCCCCTGTGAACACATAAAGAAATGTTTTAGGTGCAGAACAAGATAAGATTGTGCAGTGTCTGATGGCAATTTGTTTTGTGCACATATAGGCACAAGTGAAGAAGAAGAAGAAACAAAACTGAACACAGTCCGGACTTACCCGGTGAGATTAGATAGGCATTTCATCTCCAGAAGTCCTGTCTGGTCTAGAGCACAGGCGTAGATGTCAATAGTATGTCCGTTTACTGCTGAGCGATTGGCCATGGTTTCGTAGTACTGAATGGTGGACAGAGTAAACATTTGTTGCATAACTGAGGAAGACACGGGCACTCGCCGCGTGATTGTATTCACATACCAACGGGTGCCTACTTGTGTTGTGTGTTCTCACCTTGGTGGCTTTCTTCAGATGGCGGGCGTTGTCTTTCTGGATGTCATGCCAGGAGCGGATGGGGGTTTTCAGTTCGTCTCCTACCACCATTCCAGGACCCTGAGTGGGAGGGCCTCCAATAAACAGCATCACCCGTGCTCCTGTGTTTGGGTAGGTACCCTGAGGAAAGAGGACAAATGGACATAGATCAGTTGTGAGAAAGTACCACCTCATGATGAGGAATCTTGGTAATGTATTTCAAACTGAAGTATGAACCACAGAATAATTTGTTTATGTCAAGTCAGTGGATAATAATATTTACATTAAAAAAATGAAGATCAATGGAGGCTGTGGTGATGCAGTTTTAACAATGGGTGAAAGTTCATGAGGCAAAACTTTGTATTCCTACCCCAAGGAGCACTGCAAGTCAAAGTGTACCATTGGTGGACAAAATTGACATTCAAAAATAAACAAACCTGAAGACTGGGTCTGGTCTATAATGTCTGTCATGGGAAATTCACTAATCTATGAGCTCTTACAAGCTTGAGACTCACAATATTTTCAGTACATGGATAAGTTTTCCATGTAAACATCTCCTGACCAATTTCTTGATCTGGGCTAACTGCAAGGACTGAGTTATGACACATCAGCCCCAGTTTACTATCTGGTAGGGGACAAAACTATTATGCAACTTCAGCGATTAGGAGAATCACGGTAGGATAAACCTGGACGAAAGAAACAAACCAGTCTACGACTAGTCACCCTTTGAACTGGGACGAGAACAGTCTGCTGTCACAAATGATTATGGAGCAGTGTGCGAGTGTGTGTGTGTGTGTGAGTGAGAGCACTCACATGTGAAACTATTATCTTGAAGAGGCTAAAGTTCAGGTTTTTGTCATCGTCGTACCTCAGTACACGACTGCACCCTGCACTGAGTTCAGCACTGAGCACATTTGTACATGGTGTACAGAAAACGATTACGCACCTAATCCTAAATTATCTGTAGGTTTTGGTGAAAAACATTGCATCTTGAGACACGTGTTTGTGGACAGAATGTGTACTGTACCTCCAGGAGGCCGACAGCAACTGACAGAGCCACACCGGTGGAGCGGAGAGGGCGTTTACCCTGAGGCACAGGCCAAGGATCTCTCTGAAGCTCGCCCAGCAAGTCTGTCAAATTCATATCGACTCGATGAACCGGCTGCAGGAACCTGGGAGAACAACGTGTATGAGCGCATGAGACACGCATGACAAAAGCAAAGGTGGAATGTCGCCGGATGTAAATTCTTCCGTGTTCTTCGTCACAAAAATGAGGGAGTGACTCTGTGTTCACATACTTGCAAGCCTCAGCAGAATCGTGAGGTCCCAGTGGACGACCCTGCTGTCCCGGTGCTGCTGACCTTGTTAAACCCAGCATCTCCTGAAACGCACAACACAGTCTTTTCAAACAATGAGGCCTTGTGTTCGCTCCTCTTTTCTCCACATTTCTCTCAAGAATGAGGGAAGGTCTGAGGCTTTCAAACAAGGCCTTTCCTTTTCTGTTGGCATGGTGACATCAATTTATATAGCCACAGAATGTTGTAGTGGCTTGTGCGTCACAGTTGACATTGTCAAGTGAGACCTGCAATCCATGTCCACACCCTGCTTGTTCAATATACATAATAATAATAATAATAGCTGTGAAAAGGAGTTGTCCCAGTGATTTAAACTTCCGCTTGAAGTTTGATGTCATACATATCAACGCTTGAGTTGACCGTCTGTGCCTCTCACCTGAATCTGTTTGGAGGTCAGATCTTTGGCTCCCCGAAACACAAAGCTCTTGGCAATCCCCTCGCAGCTGAGTTCATGAACCTGAACCATGCGTCCGAACGTGATGAGGCCCACGAGCGCGTTGGGCGGCAGCAGGCTGAGGGACATCTGAAGAGATTCCTTGAGTGCTTGCAGGTCCTCCTCCTCCAGACATGTGTCTACCACGTACAGGAAAATCAAGGGGGTTGGAGGCCCACGCTGGAAAAAAAGAGGGAAAAGAAACATTTTATTCTCTGCTTCTCTCCTCTGCCAGGGAAAAAAAGTATTTCACTGATGAGAATTATTGATGAGGGCATCCCAATTAATGTTTAATGATGAGTTTATCGACCGAAGGGAGTATCTAGAATGTGTCATGTGATTTTAGCAGCTCGGGTTACCTAGAGAGCCTTGCAATATTAATGATGCAATATGCTTGTCTTTAGAGTTGGGAGTCTCAACGGTTAAACACCAAAACATGCTGTTGTTGTGCATTTCACATCTTCTAACTTAATAAAAAATGTAATGTCTTACTAAAGACAGTCCTCTAACACAATCCACCAATAGGTAGCTACTTTATTGATCCATTGATCTGGTGATCCAACAGATTTAAAAGAGTGTAGTTGCATCATCAAAACATTGCAAATGTACAACTATTTATGAACAGGACAACGACAACATAAGCATGTATTTGCATGATTCAGCAGTCAGCAATTAGATAAAGATCACAGATCTTGTGTTGGTTAACACATTCACCTACATATAGCAACAGCACCCAGTGTTCGCAGTGTATGTCAATGTTACCTTTGTACACAAAACGAAGGTCAGAGTGCAGACATGTACATTCTATTTACCTGTACTATGTACTCAATGGTGGAAAATTGTGGCATGACTTCAGCCGGCTGGTTCGCTTCTGATATGCCAGAGTAAGAGGGTGGAAACTACAGGAGGGAAGCAAAATAGAAATAGCCATCAGCCAATGATAAAAGGGATGGAGCTAGTGGGCATTGCCCTGCATTATTTATTATACCTAAATGCACCACAGCATTTATCAATGGATAATAAATCAGCACTGTGTTACATCACGTTTGAGGACTTTTTACTTACTTGGTTTCTTTGGAAACAGAAGTTGCACGCCCAGATTTTTGCCTTGAAGTCAACATGACTGTAAAAACAAATAAAAATCGTGTTTGAATGCAACCTTGCGTGGAATCGATTGAATGAGAGAGGACAATACATAGGAGCTAATGGAATGTGTATTAATGTACAGTATATGTGTGCGTATGACCTGGGGGTTTTGTATCGGGCTTTCTACAACACCGAATGAATATTTTGAACACGTCAGCAGTTTAACAACCCGACAATAGTTAGTTGTATCACTCATTCATCCCGTACAAAATTAAAGGCTACGCTCATTTGTGTTCTGTAAACAATAGACTGCTGTCAGAAGCATATACACACAAGGTGACTGTGAATTGATGAATGAAAGCAAACGTTTACCGTAATTATGTGTGCACAGTTGTGAAGTCAAGTGACATGTCTGCTCTGTACTCACCACAGTGGGTTCAGCACCGCCTTGCAGTTGGCCCGGCTACACAGAACAGGTTCATACTGGACCGGTGGAAGGTCAGGTCTCTCCTTGAGGGGGGTGAAGAGGCACGAGACAGGGACCACAAGACGGGTGGCCTCCAGTCGGCTCGAGGGCCATACGTTCCAGCTGAACCTCACTCCATCTCTGTCCTCGTTGTTTTGGATGAATTCTTGATAGGTCATCATCTTCGCGCTTTGGTGGAGACAAAATCCAACACACCAGTTAGGGTGTTAAGTCTGTTGGGAAGACCTAAATCGGCCCGTCACCTGTCAGCTCCTCTCTCTAAGTCTCACAAGATTAAGTGGAGCTCCTGCTTTGTACACAGGCGTGCCTTTGTTCCACCTCTTAACCGGTGAGGAAAGACGTGACGACAAATTTGTGTGACGCACCGAGGTGCCGTCACAAACCTGACCGGCGAGTTTTCTAAATAGCGGCGCGCATAGGAACAATCACACGTGGAAACTTAACTATTTTTAGGGCCCGCGCCTTTGTTTCGCGTATCCATAACATCTCTTGAGGTTTGACGCATACCGTCACCTACTCTGCCCTTCTCCTTGTGTCTCACAACATAGAAACCTAGTGTCCTACTTTTAGTCAGTCGTGCCAAGTACTCTGGAGCATAAAGAAGTCCGAACGTTTGCCTTTTGGTGTTCGATTACACAAACACAAACAGGCGACGGGAGTACTTGGAATTTGATTATTCAGTCATTTACATCACAAAGTCACAGATCGAATTATCATTCGACAAACTAGGAGAGGATTTACATTATTCACGTCATTTTGAAGACACTTTTCTCACGAGCACAGCAATCATCCATTCACTGCGAATCGGTAATAAGTTATTCTAGTTTAAAGGTAACACATCGGTAAGTGGGCGGAAAAGTGTTGCTAAGCGGTCCCGGATGCATAAGCGGAACTCCGGCCGGTCACTAGCGGCTAGCTTTGCTAGCACAACGAAGCATTAATCCCCTCAAATGGAAGCAGACACCGGCTATCCCAGTTATTTTATCATAGAATGAAACTCAAATATACCTTGTTTCAAGGGGTCTGTCTCGTGCCTCGAGAGAGTATCTTTCACTCAAATGAAAGGACAACCCTTGGAGGTGTAGCCCCTGCAGAGGAGACGGTGGTGGCACCTCCCGCTGTCAGCCGGTCTCGCTACTCTTCTACACTGACGTGTTACTCGAACGAGCAGCGGCTGCTATTGGTCCGTCTCTCCTCTCGCGACATCTCGACGGTGTTTCAATTCGTGCGAGAACAGCGGGGTTCTTATGAATATTCATGAAGGCATCAGGTTCACACACTTCTAGTACAGCGAGTTCCTTTAACCACGATGTTCTTTAAAAACCACAAATATTGCAACCGCTCCCCTTCTGGACTTCTTCCAAATTCACAATTTGAGTTGTGATGATAGAGACATGTTTAACTCACGTCAACCTAGAATCAGGTGTTGACGTGTTCAACAGGTTAAACATACTGTACATGGTTAACTTTAATTTTAATTAGCGTGACCTGAGTCACAAAACGTTTAATAGCTTTAGCATTTACACACTTATTGACTTATCTTAATTTTTTTTTTTTGTTTCAGTATTTAGATAACCCATATCTCATTGTTGGTTTACTGTTGGGCTAATATTCACTGGCTTTGCCCAATAGATGACAAACCATCGAATGATTTCCCTCTCAGTGTTTTACAAATGGCCCGTTCCTCTTTACCAGAACAAAAGGCTGTTTTACACTTTCACACTGTTGGCATTCTTCCTACTAGAAAAGGCAGTGGGTGGAAACAAAACGGAGGAGGAATTTGCAGCCGACTTGATCATTCGCTCACCTTGGCTGATGTTATTTGGGCCTGTTGATTGCCAGTCAGACATGGGAGCAAATTATCCCCTCCTTAAGGCCCGAAGCCCTTTGCTTTACATATTTTGTAGTATGGTTGAGCAATACATGGGATGTTTATCAGCATGTGATTGTGTGTTTTTGTGTAACTTTTGTGTAACATCACGAGCTAGGTGATATCAATCACACACAGCCATTAAACAAAAATCAAACATCCTACTCATTGCCCCAACACACCTCATGATGGGTAAGTATCTAAATATAGATAAAGATGATATATCGAAACAATTTGCTCTTATTCCATAGATACTAAATATGCAAGCGAGCCGCTGAAGGGAGAGAAGGGGGAGCCTGTATGACAGTGATGAGACAGACAATTGGGTGGACAACATTTATCTGCAAGCTGGACAGATAAGTAGATATCCTGCTACAAGTGGAGGGAAAAGTTCTCTGGTAGCAAACAGATCTGGAGGCCTAGACCAGGTGCCACTGGCTTCCTCTAGTGGTCAATAAATTATAACAGCTAAGAGGTAATCTTTCCCATCATAATTTCACAAAACAATATAACCTTATGTACAGTGTTCAAAAAGTTCATCCCACACATTTGCAAGACCAAGAACACATTAAGATATGAGAAAGATATGAGATCTGTGCAGATACCAAAACAAGTATCAATTACATTTGGTGACAAGTCACATGAGGTTGATATTGGATGGCAATGCTTTGTTGATTGAAGTGTGTAGCTTTGATTTACAGCTAGCACGCTAATGAGATAGATTGATAAATACTTTATCACCCATTGATCTACAAATTCAGGAAACATAACATCCCTGCAACTCAATGAACGATACAGAAAAGGGGTAGCAGAGAGTTAAATGTATTCAACCTTCAGATAATGATAATGGTAATGATAATGATATGTTGTAGTGGTGTATTGCATCAATCAGCACAGGCAACATGTGATGTATTGCAGTGGGCATCAGTGGTGATGGCACATTGTTTGTTTGATGCAACTCTTTGTGAACTTAATTGCATCACTCTCTTAGCCTGATGACATCATGACACCAGTGTTGCCACCATTGTTTATCTGAGAAGCTGTGGAGTGCGATACTGTTTCAAGCAACAACAGTACGTAACGCCCCATGTGAACACGTTTTTGATTTGTATACATACTGTAGTATGTGTTACTTGTAGCCAGTCCAAACAGAGACAATCCAGTACACACAGAATTCAGACAGTCCTGACTACCTGGAATCAGAATGCTGAGTAGTAATGATGAAGCAGTGAGGGAGGAACCACAACATGGCTGATTAGTTTATAGGGCAAAACACTTTGACCATAAAACTTTATGGGCACCTCTAAATAAACCACGATAATTCATCGGCGCTGTTAAATTCACAGAATTAAAAAAAAGATTAAGTGTGTCTTACCTCAGCGCTCCATGTATCTATAATTCATTCTTGCGACTATTTTTGTACATTTTCATTGTAGCAACTCATTCTACTGTTAGATCTCTGGAGTAGTACTTGCGTTCAACTTTTTAAGGCAACAAGGACATGGCATGGGGACAGCGTACAAACTTTGAAACCGTTTATGAAGCTCATGCCTTGCAAAATATTGCATCAACCCAAATCATGCATCTGAATACAAGACACAAACAATTTACTGGTATTGACCAATATGAAAATCAACCAATCCGGCACATGAGCTAAATGTACCAAACACAAGTAAGGAGCAGCATGTCGGAATGTTCTCCGACATAAATCTGGGGGTCCCAAACCATGCCGAAATCTTCTGTCTCTCAAGGTCATGGGAAGACAAGTGCCTGCTTCAGTGCTGCATTCAGGGTCATGATCACATTGCATCCTTGACTCTTGATTTGATGCACTGACAAATGAAGGTTGTGTCCTCAGCTAAGCCAAAAATTACCGGTGGGTGACTTCTGTTTGATTTTCTCTGTATAAAAAGACATCATAAAAAACTATTAGCAGTGAGGTTAATGGCTATTTTTACCACTCACCCATGCCGCTTAAATCAAATGAAAAATGCCCTGTGATGGAGAATGACCTGAGATGTAATTGTTGCACATATTTAATTAACACTGCTGCTGCGGCTCTGTCCTTGGATGCTGCTGGAATTTGAATTTTCCTAAGGTAACGCTCCCAAAGTGACTTTTAAAATAGACAGAATCTTTACAGCTAAGCTATGAATTATAGTGTTGATCACACTGTGAGAAAGTGATGTATCACAGAGTATCACTCGAAGAAAAGCAAACACACGTCTCAAGGTCAGATTTCTGACCTTCTTTGTTTCTTTTTGTGTGTGTGTTTCTTTCTTTTTTGGGGTTCGAGGCCGTGTGAGGGAGCAAAGACATTTCTGCCTCTAATCTACCATTAGGTGGCGCTGCAGCCAAATCTACACTCGC
>OMPJ01024610.1:1800-14078 GCA_900312935.1 Carapus acus
TCACGGCCAATATTGCCCGAACTGCTGCCAACACTGACAGTTAAACAGATTAGATGAGGTGGAGATGTCAAATTATTAAGATTATTATTTGCAATTAATTGTGTTTTTGTGATTTTCTCCCAGTAACAATAAACATGAAATGAATAAAAAAAAGAAAAAGAAAAGTATGTGTGTGTGTGTGTGTGTGTGTGCGTGTGTGTGTGTGTATGTGTGTGTGTGTGCTGACACCCCTGAGTGACATGACCTTAATACCAAAACACAAAAAAGGGACAGACATACGCCAACAACATACCACTTTTTATAACTTTTTAAACACTTTTTAAAATGTCAATTTGTCAGGAAATACCAATGTGGTCCAAGTGAGGGGACAGGATACTTAACTTGTTTATTGTTTGTCAATTGATGTTGATAAATCAAGGTCTCTTTACCTGATATATTACAAGGATCCAAGTCATAATAACAGCGTTGACATAACGGACTGAACATATTTTTCTAAATCTAAACAAATATTAATGTAATTGATGAAAAAAATACACATAAAAAAAAACAAAAACAGAACAATCGATCAAAACATACAATCAATACTGAATATTTCTAAAAGAGAAGTTACATTTTACATTTAATCCCATAATCCCTCCTTTATAATTGACTTTGACATTAGGCCCCTCTGAGGACAAGCACTGCACTTATTGGGCCCTGGGTGAAAATGAGTTACACATCCTTGATTAAGGTGATTCCACCACAAGTGTGTTGCATGAAGGTAAATGTCAAACTGCCACAAAAGGAAAAAAAACAACAAAAAAAAACAACAAAGAGGAGTGCTTCAGAGGCTCCTGGGCACAAACTTCAAACTTTAAGGTTGAGCGTTGAGTTTGGGAAACGTCACAGCAATGTCCAAACAGCAGCAGTGACAAACAATAAAAGGGAGCGCTACTGGAAAAAAGTACCTGCGTGATGAAGATAGTGATGATGACCAGAGTCCAGAACAACACTTAACACAATGAATTTGAAAGTCTAACGAATCTACGCTCATCATGTTTATTTCTAACTTTCACACCATTTTCCAAAATCCTTTTTCTGGTGGTCTGGTTGTTCTCGTTATGGTTCCGTACTTCAGGCTCCATTTCTTATTATTGTGGCCACTTTGTTTAACAAGTGTGACTTGACATGTACGTGAAAGCAAATGTAAAATCTCGCACGTATCCAACACTCATCATAATTAAAGTTCTTGCTGCTCTGACAAGTTCCCTCTGTCGATCTGGTATTGCAGGTCATAAAAGACCCAATCAAAACACATTTCCGTATTAATTGACATTGATTGACGTTGATTGAGGACTGCTTGGTTTTGTGTGGGCGTGAGGAATGCATCTTTGTGGTGGACGTGCATAAATGTTGGATGATGGAGGTACAGCAGCATTCTCAACATGTTTTTTGCAGTTGTTTTTCTGGGTCGCTGCATGATTGGGATGGGCTTGGCCGATCAACAGCTTGATGACATCTCTCTTTCATGTTGTTGCCATAAGGTTACACCTTGACAAGGATTGTCATTGTTTTGTTATTGCCAACATCTTATTTGAGTGGAGGTTAATGTGGATTTATGTGTCACTTAGTGCGCGTGTGCTTGTAATTGATTGATTCATAAACCATCCTCCAAGACAGGCGGTTATGAGAACAAAAGTACCGCAGTCATTTCTGATAATTCAGAGTAAACTATCAACATATCTCTGGAGAGTAAAAAAGACTTTTCAAACTGTATTTCCAATTGGTTTCATTGTTATAACACATCTGATTTTGTGGGATTTCTTATGTGTGTGTGTGTGCGTATGTGTGTGGGAGAAAGAGGCTCCCTGAGACATTTGGTTGAAGAATCATTTAGAATGCGTAAGTCAACACCGTCATATTCTCTTTCATTTTAAATCAGCTGGCCTCACGCGAATTCAAGGAGGAAAACACTGCGCTCCCCAAATCATTCTTCAGAGATCATAACCATGATAACAGCATTGCCAAATTCATTATTTGACGAGTTGGCTTTGAGCTATTAAAGTTTTAAAACATAAGTGCTCTAGGTGTCGGAATTGCCTCCAAGAATTCCAACAAAGAGCAATAATGGGCTCAAAGGGAGCAGGGAGCTATTTCAAAGTCATATTCTATAAGTTGGACTATTAGCCCACTGGCGCTATTGATCCCGAGAACTTTAAATGAGTTTTTGCAAAAACTTTCTCCAAATGAGCGAGAAGACGCCGTCTCCTTTTGGGCGGCGACTGTCTTTAATGGTGGACGTCGACGCTAGCGACCATTACGGCTCCTGCGTACGGCCATAAGTAAGTTGGCGTCTCAAAGGGGCAGCAACCACACAAAATTGTTTGCGACCAGGAGCCGCCAGCCGCCATTATCTGCTGAATGCCTCCCATTATCGGCACACTTCAAATGAGACTCCGTGATGACTTGTGCCTGCTTCCATTTCCAGGCCACCGCCATCCGACAGCGCCACCAGCGCTCAACCTTCCCACCTTAACGTGGATAATTAAAGCGCTGGGCCGCCTCTCTCTCTCTCTCTCTTTCTCTCTCTCTCTCTCTCTCTCTTCTCTCTCTCTCTGTTTCTGTGAACTCATTAGCTTCTCCTCCCCCCTCTCAAAAAGCCTACGGGAAAAGACAAACAAAAAAAAAAAATATCTAAACGTCAACCCCTTTCTTCCCCACGAAAGGTCACACTTGTCATGGGTGGTGAGGCTCTCCTCCGCCTCTGCTTCTAATAAATTAGGAACCCCTTTCCACAAAAATAACCGCGGCCAGATTTCAACTTCACATTTGTAGAGCCCAAAGTGTCAAAGCACAGATGCTGTTCATGCTTTTGTTGCTTTTTCTTCACCGCTTCTGTCACAGGTTCCCCCTGTCGAGAAGGTGTTGCACTGTTTGTAACTGTGGGCGGCCAGATACTCAGGGCCAAGCACAAAGTACTACAGGGACCTTTTCAGGTTTCAGGTTCTCCCGATCTCATTTGGGTTCTATGCCAAGGTGTGTTGAGAACCTGTTGTGGCTGATTAAAAACTGGATTTCTTTTTTATACCTTCTATACCCCTTGTACTCGCACTTGCGCCGGAACTCAGCACCCATCTTATTTTCATTACATGACAATAAATATTCCTGAATCCTGAATTAAGGTAGTTTGCAAGTTTTATCTGTTGGTTTCTGCGGTCGTCGGATCCCCATGTCAGTTCTGTACCTCCATGCCTACCTGTTATTGATCCTTACGGGTTCTGGATTCTGGCCTTTGCCCAAGGTCTGATCATCGCATTTATTGTGTACCTGTCTTTCTGATTTCTGCCCAATGCACTTCAGAATCAAACACAATCGCTCACTCGTGCTCTGCAGTCGATTCCAGTTACGAACCCGACAACCCCACAAGCTTTTCCTGCTGCTCCTCCCTTAAACAATGTTACTGAAGCAGAGCTGCGCACGTAGGACCTGAGAAGCTGCGCTGTCGCTGCCAACTTGCGTTACGTGACCACGAGAGTTTGGAGAGCACCTTTCACAGGATGGGCACGGTCAAACACAGTTAATTACTGTTGGAATTTTGGCAATGGTACCACAGCTCAAAAAATATCTAGTTACATGTTGTGGCATGAAAGTGGCCTGCAAACAACAACTTGTCATTTCAACATATTATTGTTTACATGCGTGACATTTAATCTTTGTATGTTTGATTGTCTAACAGCGATGACAATCTTCTGACTGACACAGAGGGCAAAGGTTAGGATGTACCATGAGCGGCTGAGAATCCCACAACACAGTAGCTTTGACACAGAAGCATTTCTCAGCACTCAGCGATCGACATCGCTGCCGCCAACATTTCACCTGGTGCGGTTTCATCATTTGGACAAACATTGCAGTGACCTCAGTCCACATCACCCTGGCTTCGCGTCAGCGACACGTTCCAGCCTCCAGTGAGTCAACCTCAGAGAGCGATTTCAAACCGGAGTTTTTTCCTGATTTCAAAATCAGTGACATAGTAGGAAAACACGTGGTTAATCACAACTTTTTTTGGGGGAAAATGTGTGTGACGTCTTTGTGTGACGTGAGGATGTTGGCAGGCGTTTGTAATCCATTGTGAACAAAAGTATTGCTTCCATTTTTCTGTCACCCTCCTCCTCGTTCTTCCCCACATGTTTTCTACATGTGCCAACCAGAGAAATTTTCAAACTAGATCCTATATCACAATCCAGGACTATTGCCAAACAGTTTTAAAGTTGGACAGGATATGAGACGGATTTGTCCCCACAGACTGTGTTTTGCTTAGATCTGGTTCTAGCATCTCCCGGTTAAACTGCCTCATTGTATGCCAACTGTCTAAATTCGCGTCACTACGATGTTGACGCAGAATACTCAATATTCCCCAGAGTCACATAGGGCCAAACCTTAAAGTACACGCAGGCACAGACGTACCTTTTTGCGTTCAGTTTCCGGGCAAATGGAGATGAAAGTATCCTGCCGCATAAAACGCTTTGTTTCCACATAAAAGCAAAGTTTAGCTGAAAGCAATTTAATATGTACGGATGAAAACAAAACAGGTTGAGGAAGATGTGATCAAACAGACCTCATCGCCTTGGCTATCAGTGTATGATCAACTGTCTGTGGGAAAAAAAAGAAAGATTTCATTTCTGGAAGACATATTGCCTTTGTTGAAAGTGTCCTGCAAAGGAGAGGAGACAAACTTTCAACACTGCGGCACCGAAAGAAAAAGGGGAGGAAGAAGAAGACACAAAGAACAATAAGGAACATGGTTCAACCAATGCAGGGCGAGACAAATCCAAGAGAGAGAAATTAATACATTGAAAGAAATAATCTAACTGACAATGAGAGAAGATAAGAACACCATCCAACACAATGATTGTTATGCAATGAGCACACTTCCCTTTTTGTCATAAAAACTAACAAACAAAGTGACAATGTGGACACCAGCAGCAGAGACAAAACGTGAGGGACAGCAGGCGTATCAGCACGTGGCTGAGTGCTGCTGAGTCTCTGTCCTCTGCTCGTCTGTCTGCTGGCTCACTTTGTTGCAGCTGAGAGGTGTTCAGCTGTCATGCTCGCCTCCTCTCTCCTCTCTCGCCGCCCCATCCAGGCTGATTGGAAAGACCAGGCGGGAAAACCTTGAAAAGGGGCGACCATTGTCTTACTCTCCCCCTCCTCCTCTTTCCCCAACTCTCCATTTTAGTTTAAGCGACCCTGCCTGGTTTTCCATGATGCAGCGTTTTCCCGCCAGCCGCCATTGTGCAAAGACACAAATGCGTTCCCTTGCAGTTCCTTTCTTCCTCGTTTTGTTTGTCATCGCTGGATGCCCGTGACACGTCAATGTTATTTCAGTTCCAACAGATTGTTCGTTTGTTTTTTGTTCTATTAAGGAAGGGAACCACCCGCAGAACATTGGGTTTTGGTTGGCAGGCTGTTCTGATCAACACGGTGTTGTGTGACAGGAATGCTATCAAGCAGCGAGATGGGAGGTAGTTGATATTCATGTCTGAGTGAAAGGGAGTCCGGGAAAGGTTCGGTGTCCTGACTCGGCGGTCGTCAATCTTCCGGTGATTCGCTTAACAGTGCGAGTCGTGACAGGAGTGGATGTTTGCTGAGGGGCCTGGTGCTACTGTTTGGTGTACTTGATTTTAGCTGTGCCACTCATTGCCTCCATCACAGATTCATGTTTTACTAGTTACAGGTTCTGCTTTTTTATTCATCCCGCTCTAGTTTGGTTCATTCTGTCCTGACAGATCACTATTAAAACACAGAGATCTGTAGGCTGCCTATTAAAAAATCTTTTGGTGGACTGAGTCAGATTTGCCTTTCAAGTGACCTTTCTTCTATGTCCACTTATTTAGTTTTTGTCCACCGGGCATCACTTTGTTGTTGTTTTTTCCCCTCTTTCAATAACTCAAACGTTGCTCAGTGTTTCCAAACACCCTCTTACTCAGAGGGTCTCACCCCTAGTGTGCCTTCAAATATCCGATTTGGTTCGTAATTCAGACATTTTTGGTTGAACACCTTTACCCGACTTGACTTTGCTTCTTTGCGAGTCCTTTAGTAAAACGCCAGTGTTGCCACAAGGATTTAGGGCGTTGTTTTGAGTTGGAGAAGAGTGAGAAGAGAAAGAGGGAAAGGACTTTGTCAATGAATCATCATCTGTCATCTGCGCTCACTTGGTGCATGTCTTTGGAGGGCGTTGCAGCCGTTTCTGTTCAACTGGCATCTCCTGTTTCGGTTAGGGAGGTTTGGAAGACTGTCATTGGTTTGGCTTGTATTCAATAGGTTAGTGTTCCTCGATGACAGTCCTGTCCTTTAGTTTGTTGTTTTGGCCCTGCCTTCCCAGACGTCAACACTTCTCCTGCTACGTTGGAGAGAATCCAAATAAATATGTACGGTTAAGAGATTGTGATCAACCCGACACACACACACACACACAAACTGTAAAGACAGCACTCATTACCCTCACACACTGTACCTACACACACTTCAAAAAATAAACACATTGAACACATAGTCTCATTCTTTCTATGATGTTTTTGTTATTGTTGTGCGGGAATGGGCGCGGACACCGTCTTCAGTTTTATTTCAGCGACTCCTGTCGCGTGTTATTACCATTACTATGAATAGCAGGCGTCCTCCAGGCTCGTACGCTACCTACGTGCCAAAGATTAGCGTTGAGAAGGGAGCCCATCGCTCTGCCTGTGGAGCACATGCTGCTGCTCCGAAAGCGCTTCGGTGCTGCTTATTGAGCAGAGTTTGTGTTGACACAACCAATACGGGGGCTGCCTGATGAAAACCTTGAAAATCTTGCGATTTTCCGTGGCCTTGACATTCATCTGTTGCATTTTCACATGTGAGGGGGTCTGCTGTCATCTTTGGCATTGTTTGCTAGCCTTCCAACAAGAGCCGCACTTACTAAACATGGAATTGTCAAGACAATGTCCTTGGCAATTATTCAACAAGCCCTAAAGGGTAAACCTGGGGTGACATGGCGACCTTCGAAACGCAGCTCACGTCTGACATTAAGAAACCAAATGAAGTATAAAGTCGGACACATAGTGCATTAGGCTTAACCGGTGCAAATGAAGATCTATGCGTGGGGGTTTGGATGGCTCAGGCTCCTGCAACTGGCAGGAATTCAGTGGTATTATTTCAATACTCAGAGAAAAAGTGGATATATTTGAACATGTTTAAAGATTGGCTTTGATAAATCATTTTGTTTAGCAATCTTGCCAATCTGGTGTGAGGTCTCAGAGGTTTGGCTGGGGGAAGATCAAGCTTTAGTATTTCAAAGCCCACTACATCAAGATAGGTTGAAATAGGAAAACTCATGTAACAATACGTATCAGCACGTGGCCTTTATTCCTGATTTATGTCTTTCGTGGAGCCTATTGCATGTCCTCCTGTGATACGCAACAAGATAAACGCCGGAAAGATGCTCCTGGTCTGTTTGAAGCAGTATTGCACCAAGACTGTGTTCAAATCAATGAGAGTCAGAGTGGCATTATTGATCCCTGATGTATTTGATGACTGCATTTAACACTGTGGTGGTCTGGGTCGTAGCTCTCTCCCTCACTGAGAATCCACCAGCTGCTCACTCTTTTTCTGAAATAGCCAATCAAATAAAGACAACAAGTGACAAACAGGATGGGGCTTTAAAGTTTTTGCTGAATCTTTATGTTGCGAATGTGTTCACATGCTACTTGTTGGGCATTTACATCTCCGCTGTAGGCAGTGGGGTGGTTGCGGGCAGATGACATTTTGTTCCTGCTTTTCATGAGTTCAAATGTAGAAGTCTGTCATGCTGAGTAGAATTTGCTGCATTATACTCTAAAGCCGCCGTGACTGACAAAGCAAAGAATCCAACTTATATGAAAAATTAGGTTCCCTACGTCTTGTAAATATATAGAGTAAATTATTGTTACAGGGCCGTACCAGTCTCAGAGAAATATGTCTCAGAATTTTATTGCTGGAAAGCTGCTGTCTGACAATTTCTGATTGGTCCAGCCAGCGGACTGGGAAATTCAAAGTTCTCATCTCAACACATTTCAAATATATAGACAAAGTCGCGGATGGAGCTGCCAGTTGTCACTTCGTCAGGTTCCCCTCCAGCATGGCCGCCGGGCGCTGACAGTGGGAACACGCTGCTGCGACTTATCTCTGCTCCCTCTCACATTTGGTTTGCTCGGTAGCAGGCAGGATTACGTGGATGTTCTCAGTGGATTTGTGCTGAAATCTGTCCTGCAGCACGCGAGGACCCTCCTGTCCACTTTGAAGGGATCCTCTGTACAATTACATGATTATGTTTTAGTTTTGTCGGCCGTCCTCTTGATGAAATTTTAATCAGCTGGAGGCACCAGTTTGGGTCCAACAGCACTCAGACATGCGTCCAAGCCTATTTAATCATAAATTAATGTTTTTGTCCAGCTTTTTTTTTTCCCTTCAAAGTAAAATGGAGAACATTCCATCTTTCATCTTCTGACTTCATATCTGATGTTGGCATGTTGTTTCCGACTAACAGCAGATACTCAGTGGTGATAGATGATTCTTCTGTTTGAAAAATATTTGCTCTGATGACAACACCCACATGTTTGCAGATCATGATAGATAAAGATCGTGTCTTCGATAATTGACTTCATAGAGTACTTGTAACCGGGGTTAACTGAGGTACAGCCACCACAATAGCAACCGCGCTCATTATTGTATGCTAAATAAACACACTGGTTGTTCACAATAGCATCACCTCACCTCACTTAACTCATTCATGCATGAATTTATTACCAGCTGCTGAATTGCTGAATACAATTTACAATGTTTGGTTTTATATCAAATTGGCTGGTGCCTTCATGAAAACAAGATGTGTTTGTGTATACATACAGTATATATATACTAGTATAAATGTCATGGGATACAGTAATATCTTTTGCCCCCAGCTGTGTCAGTGATGGACGACCTTTTGACTCCTGGTGATCTGAATTATTTAAAGCCGCTGATCAAATAAATGTTACAGCATCACACAAAATTCCATGTAAAGATGCACCATCAACATTTCACTTTAAGTTTTTATTGACAATTTTGCTTCATTTCTCCAGACAGTAAGAACTCAACCAAATGCTGCTGCACACACAAAAAAAACAAAACACAAACTGTATAACAAGGCCTGTAACTGTAATTCAATGACATTCATCTCAGTTGAATAGCAGAAATGAAATCAGATTTTTGTGAAGAGTAGAAAACCTTTATAAATATTACTATACAAATTATACAAATGAAGATCCATCACAAGCTCTGATGACAGATATGCTCTTTCAAGAAAAATTGTTTTTTTTTTTTTTTTTTGCCTTTTTTTAAGAAAGAGTAAAGACGACCCAACAAGTTCAGACGATGAATATGAGGATCGACAAAAGAAGCTCCAAACCAAATTGAAACAGGGGAACTGGGGAGAAATGAACCGGAAGGTGTATGAGGTGTGTGCTGGGATAACAATGAAAAGATTACAAACATCAGGCATGAAACTATGCAAGAACTCACCTTTTGACCTTACCAAATATAAGTAAAATGCCAAACCAACAGTATAAAAGCCCTTTCAGCGCCCTCCTCCCCTGTTGTAACAGTCAAACTTGGAACATTTCCATTGCCACACAAGAAGTAATTCAGGGGCATTGCATTTAAAATATCTATGTGGAGTCGCTTTAAAGTGTCAGAGACTTACAAAGCTTGAGGTTGGACCTGGAAAGGATTCATATTTGCTAGACATCATACATCATAATTTGATGCCAGACGTGTTTTAGTTTTTTAGAAGCATGTGCTCCTCACGTCCATCACGTGATTTACCGGCACACACGTTTATCCATTGTCCTTCACATTCTTGTTACGCTTGAAACAGAAACGACACAAATTTGTCAGAAATGGTTTCATTGTCGTCACTGAGTTGCCACTCTTGCTCGACACTGTCTGACACTTTTTTTTTTTTTTGTCATTTTGTATCACACCCTTAGGGGGAATTATAATCAAGCAAGTTCCTCATTGGTTGAATTCTAATGTTTGTGCTTTCATTTCCTCGTGTACAGTCACTTTGAGCCAAAATATCAATGGGTATGTTTCTCCTGATTTTAGTTCCTCAGAGAAAAAACCAAATTGCATTGCACTGGGCGATAATTCAAATCATCTGCGTGGGAATAGTTTCATTTTGTGTCTAAATGGACGTCTAAATTTTAGATGCCCTCACCACATGGCCAGGCTGATGTCTTCTATTAGCTGACTCTAGGATAGAATATATGTGTACGAGGTATTTGCTTCAGGATGTACGATTCCCCACCACAGCATTTTGGTGACCTTCATGAACAAGTCATCCTCCAAATCGATGTTTGATGACTTTGGCAAAAAAATAAAAAATAAATAAATAAGATGTGTGGCCACATTTGTCAAAGCCATTCAGTGTGTTGTGCAACACGCTCTACACGTTGTACAGCTCGTCGATCCATCATACTTTGTCGTGGCCAGGAATCAGTAGGGTGAAAATAAAGAACTCTGACCCGACGCCCTGGAGCAAGGCAGTCATTCTCTTTCCTGCCCACTCGCAGACGCTTGTCTGGTCATGGGTGTAAGAAATGCCACGAGTGTGCTCAGCTAACCGTCTCTCCGAACATAGAGATCTGTGTACGCTCGATACATCAGGAACATTCAGAAACATTCTTTGTGGTAAGTAACATCTTGTGCCAAGCGGTGAAACGCAGAGAGATTTTCTCTCACTTGCATGAAGAAACAACCCCTAAAGAAATTAGAAATTTGTCTCGATCATGACATCACGGCTTAGACATGTTAATGCTTGATATGATAACACAGGAAAATGCCAACAGTTTCGAAAAATTTCATGGGATCTTGGTGACAGCAACATCCCTCCAACAAAAAAGAAAAGAAAACAAAACAATAAACAATCTGCAAGATAACAAGGCCACCTTTCTGTTTGCCTTTATGAATAAAATCAATTTGAATTATGAAATGCACCTTCAACTGGAACACAGGCAGCAACAAGGAACACAAAGCAGCTGTTGGTTATATCAAATCCGATCAGGGTGCTGAGAGCAGGAGAATCATATGGACACTTTGTCCAAATGTCCCCGCATAGCATCTCTGAAAACAGCGATGACATTTTAATGCAAAAAGCCAGCAGAGAGGTCAGGGCCGGTGGCCGACAGAGCTTTTTTTTACTGAAACTAAATCTCCTCTTGGAAGCACAAGTAATCTCATTTAGACAGAATCTTTCTTTGACCTTAATGGAGAGGTTTTAGTTTGGCCTCTATCTAACCATGTTAGCGCAATCACACCTATAATTTTTCTATCCTGTCCTTGATTTATGTTGAAAGGGTTTTATCGCACCCATGCAGAAGCCTACTTGCAGTCTGGATGCTGAAATAAGTGAAATTAGAAACTGAGCCCTTAGTTTGATAGGATGTTAATGTGCTGTTTGTGATTGGCTGGAGGGCTTTTACAGTAAACTGGAAAGTGTGTGTAAAGTGGTAAACTTGCATCTGTGAGAAAAGAGTGCGGATCCACTTCCTGAAACTTATTAGTGGTCTGTGCGGTGTTAACGTTTAAATGTTTCTCTCAAACTTATTGGTGAGCGGGGAGGTTTTGGGGGGGTTAGGCAGAGGTTAGAGGCCTAAAAATCAAATGAAAAAAGTCAAACAGATCGTTGTGACGTGGTAGAAATGCATAACAATAATACGATGAGGTATCCTCGACTTGCTGTCGCACGGGATGACATTGAATCACATGTTGAACTTGCTTGTCTCTCTAAAAATAAATATGTGCCAAACTGAGCCGTCATGACAGAGTTCCTGAAGAGCCCCGTGGCCCCTCGCTGGGAGACTTTAGCTTGTCTGGAATTGCACGTTTGACCGGGCCAGTTATGGGGAAACATGTTGCGGCTGTTGCACGACGTGAGCGATGCAAAAAAGCAGAAAAGTCATCGCTGAGGAGTGCTCAACAGTTCAAACCGCTGCGGGGCGTTTGCGTAGGGGAAGGCTCCAGGCATCGGGGTGATGAAAAGGCCTCTCTGTTTGAAAAGCTTGCGGCAGCGCTTTGTCCCCCCACGAACCAAAGCAGGACGGTCCAAACCGCTAAAGGGTCCCATCAGGCATTGGTGTTTTCAGAGCTGAGATGTGTGTGTGCGTGGGTGTGTATGTGCAAATGGGAGGGTGCTGGTGGGTGGATGGGGAGGTTGTGGCGTCGGGGTGGTGGTGGGAGAACAGCGGTGG
>OMPJ01024618.1:0-10903 GCA_900312935.1 Carapus acus
ATGTTATCAAGGCAAAACTAACAGCAGCCTCCGATAACCCATATTTTCATTCCTCACTAACGAGTTGGGAATTTTGTGGAAACGTTTGTGTTTCAGTTTGTCGAAATTGTGGATTTATACCTTATACCCCATCACATCTACATAATGACAACTTAAATGATGTATTTTTTGGTGGATTTCACAAGGATAATCATAAGGTACAACTCGTGGCTACTTGTGGGTGTGCACAAATAGATGGAGAGGGATAATCACAGTGAGACGTCGCATTTATTGCTTGTGCTGTAATTCAGTTTGATTCAATTCAACTTCATTTGCATAGCGCCAAATCATAGCAGAAGTTATCTCATAGCGCTTGCAAAGATGGAGCAGGCAGTGCCTATATATACATGTGAACATTCAAATTCTATAGAATAAACATACAGAGACACTGCATATATGTCCCATTAGCAACACTGAAACAGGACAAACTCCCCTTAAATTGTAGAGCACTTCTGTATGTCAGCATCGGGCAAATTCCAGGGTTCTGATGTCTGCCGGACCTGAAGCTAATGACACGCTAAACTCATCCCACGATTCACGTGTGGTGCCCCAAACGCTGCCTCAACCCAGCAGCACGCACATGTCATTTGCTCCTTTAATTTGATTTTTCTGACGGGAAGGAGTCATCTGAGACCAGCCCCCTCCCATCACACACAAACACACACGTGGACTCACATTGTTGCTGTCATGTGCTGAGCCATTAATTTATGTGAGATGAGGGTGATTTTCCACAGCCAGTCCACGTGTCACAGTATTCGTCAAAGGCCTGGTGAAATGGTGAAAATGCTGCAATTTAAAGGTCTTGAACACAGTCTCATTCAGGCAGACATTCAACATTGGATTAGTAGTTATAGAAGTATGATTTGGGTCACATTTAATGGGCAAGTGTAAAATTCAGGTGCAAGGGTCAAATTTGAATTTTATATCTTACATTTTGTTTCGAAAACATGGTGGACCAAGGCCACACCTGTGAAAATATCTGTCTAGCCAATCGCAACGCGTAAAAGGCGGGGCTTAAAGTGAATGACAGCAAAATCCTCCAATAGGCGACCAGAATCCACTCAAGGATAACGGTACTACGTAGCGTTCGGGATACATCTGAATTCATACACAACATATCAAATAACATACAAATGAACATTTTCGGTATTCAAATCTAATATTGAGATACTAGCATACTGTGCCCATAGTAGACTTTGAGAATGATGTATTGAATCAATGAAAAAGTGTGATTTACACCACTCAACTCCAATTAATTACTTTTACTAGTACCATTTCACTGCCTGCCCCGAGTATTCAAACACTTTCCATCCTCCTGCAGATTCACTGCGGTGCAAAGCTCGCAGCAACATGTGAACTACCGCAGCAAATTTCACATCCATCGCAGTTACATCATCAGTGTGATTTTTGTGTTTGTAGTTTCCATTTTGACATAATTGCACAACAGTCACGTGACACTTAGTAACATTGTTTGAGAGTAAATTATTCAATTGTCATTGCAAGGGACAGACATTTTGGAGGTGGAATGATTTTCTTGTAACTTCTTGACGAGTGCTGACTCAGCTTTGCTGAGTCCCGATGGCTAAGCTGAAGTTGGTCAGTCTGTGCTAAAGGGCTCAGCTTATGACGTAATGTTACATTCAGCTAGGAGACGGAGCCACATTCATAGCCTGCAGCGTTTGCAATCAGAAATTCCATCTTTCTAGCGACGCTTGGATCGGAGTGGACTTTGCATTTCATTGATATGAGGCCATAAATAATGAACATGATGAAACCTCACGTATCCAAGCCCCCCATTGACCTGGTTGCACCACTTAAAACGTTCCCGCATCTGATGAAATGTCTAATCAATACATTTGATTACTGAGCTGGAATGTTGTCATTGTTGCGCTTGAAATGTGTTCGGCATTCATTGCCAACATATGTTCATGGAAACTTTTCCTACAAAAATAGGACAATAACACAACCTGGAATCTGTTTCTATTTTTCAGAAATATATTTTATAGAGGATGTCAGAGATGAACTGTCCAGAGCGTAGGTCCCAAAGAAAGAAAACATTTTTCAACAATAGAGAAACAACAAACAAAAAATAACTTTTTTTCCATTTACATGTAAACCAAGAATTGCTCTTGAGCCACAGTGGTTATATATATAGAACTGGCCAAGGTGGGTATGACAATCAAATGACGATGCCCTTTTTCCCCTCAAAAAAAAAAGGATGGAAAAAAAGAAACTGATTTCTCAACCAATATCCAACATTTCTTTACCGTGCTAGTACCCATGGAAATCTTTCAGAGAGAGAGAGAGTGAGAGGAACATTCTTTGGGAGAGTGGAGAGTATAGCAGAGGTTTGGCAGAGCAAACGTCGTCCGTACATCTTCTAAGTGCTTAGTCACCTATAAACGACTTATTGGAAACAAAGTCCAATAGGAACGATATCAAATGTTCCTCGGTGGAGTCGTTTTGGACAAAGTCTTGCAAACCAGAGAGGAAAAAATGGTCTCCCTGGGTGCTCTGAGTTGCCATGGGAGGGTGTTTTTTTTCTTTTTGAGTCCTCCAGTGTTCTTCTATTGTGCAAATACATTTTGTTACATAGACAAGCAGGCATGCTGACTCACAAACCATGCAAAGAGTAAAAGTTGGTGCAAGCAGACAACAACAACAAAAAAGGAAAGAACGGGTTTAACGTCTTGACAAAAACTGTAAATTCCCTGGCGAGAAAAGAAGAAAAGAATCGGGTAAAAAAAATCAATACAATGCCAAATGACAATATTAAGAGATGGAATGTCTTGTGAGAAATGGAACATTTTCAACTAAAACATAACGTTACAACAAAAGTGTGAGGGACAGGAAAAGTCGATGGTCGAGATGAAGTGTGCTGACAGAAGTCCACGAGGGTCCTATTTCATCGGGACACATCTAGCTGAAATGTAAATTGGATGGCGGGAAGGAAGAGACACGGATGATAGTGCAATACATGCTCAGAAATGTTCCGTCTTAAGAAGCTGGTTTGGCTGTTTTTTTTTTCCGATCCGAGTATCTCTTCATCCCGACACACGTGTCTTCATGGCTACACAAAAACGGACTCCAAACCTCTTTTGGCATGCGATGGCGTCACAGTCGAAAGGTGCGTGCGTGTCGGGCAGCGTTAGTGGAAACATGGTTAGAGGAAATCTGGGTTGCAGTTGTCACATGATGCGGCCTTACTGCGTTTCACGAGGAGCGTGGGAGGCGAAAGGGGGCACGGCACTCCTGACGGTGCGGTCAGAATACGCCAATCAAATGTGCCGCTTCAGTTTTTTTGTTGTTGTTATCGTTTTGTTGAAGATTGTGGAGAAATATTGTACAGGATACTGTTCGCCGCTCACAATAGCTTAGCTGTCATTACTTACAGAGTACATTTATAAATTTCTATTCATATACAAATCTCCAATAAACAGTACATGTTATAAACACACGACTGATGAAAATGTAGGAAAGGCCGAGAGGCACGGAAAGTAAGCGTTGCTCTATGTTTTTGCTCAGTAAACACAAGAGAGAAAGAAGTCGTAAGAGTACTGAGTGTGTGAATGGCAGCCCTCTAACTATCCAAAAAACGGATAAGAACACAGAAGAGAACAAAACATCTACAGATGACACGGTTAGAAACATAATCCGACACGTTACCAACAAAAACAGTGGACCAAACACGTCTGACGTCGTAATTCGACAACTTGGTGTGGAACTCAACATGTAGCTTCAAACAGGCAATAACAGGATTATTGCCTCTCAAAATATATTCAGTCCAAATGTACACGGCTAATGTCTTGCCCCAAAAACAGGCGACCAAGGTAGTTGCCAACCAGCCAAAGCGCGGGAGGTTGAGAAAAACGGCACAGAGTCACCACAGCGCAAAAAAGCACTGCGAGAAATGCAAAAGTCATGCTTTGGCGTTCCCCCTGCCTGCTCCGATTGGCTGCCTCTTATTTTGGGGCTGGGGGGAGAAATGTTCATGATCTACATACGGGAGATAAAGATGGCCACCTGTCTGTCTCTCCTCTTCTGCCCTGTGGTGTCATGCTGTGTTAACGGAGCGGCGACTCGCATTAAAGGGAAGCTACATTAAAGGCGTTTCAATCTGAATTCTCCGCAATTTGGCGCCATTTTCTACTCCGAAGCTGGCAACTACCTCAACAAAGCGATTCACTGATACCTTTTCCTTTTTTTTTTTTTTTTTTACAGAAAAATAGATCCATCCAAAAAAGTAAAGTAACTCTTCAAGAGAGACTGTGCGCGACATAAACGTTGCCCGCGTCACATTCCAAGTAAACATGCTCAAAGATTGTTTGCGTTCCACCCCCACCGTCTTCCATCCCTCCACAGCCAGACACGTCGTTTTAACTTAAGGCAATCTTTTCCTGAACAATCCTGAAAGCCAGCAGACCATCTCCAAGGCACTCCTCGCCATCCGTCCGGGGCCTGAGGGCCTCGCCTCGCCTCGCCTCGCCGCCATGCCGCAGCCAACAAGTCTTTTTGAGGGAGCCCATTCCGCTGGCCCCTGCTCAAAGTCCACAGTGAACGAATCGTCTGCGTCTCGTCCCTCGCTACGTCGAGGAGAAACAGTTGAGAAAAGACGAGAGAAAAGCCCGCCAGGCGGGAGAGTGAGTGTGTGTCAGAGTGTGTGCGTGCGTGCGTGTGTGTGCCATCCGTTGTGGCCGCCTGAGGTCAGAGGGCGACTGTGTAAAGCACCGCGTGTTTTCTGCACATGAATGGGTCACAACAGTCTCGCCTGCCCCCACTTTTTACTGTGTGTGAAGGCCAGCAGAAAACATGAGACTGTATGTCTGTGTGTGTGTGTGTGTGTGTGTGTCTCTGTGTCCCAATTCGGTCCTCCGTCTCCTGATTGGCTCCCTGCTCTGAGGCCGAGCCCGTTCTCGCCCCTCCCCTTCCCCTCTTCCCGAGGAGACGCCGGTCAAGGTGACCGAGCCAAGGTATCACCGGGGGTCTGGTGGGGGGGGGAACTAAATGAGAGGCTCCTCGCTGCTCAAAGAGGTGTCCTCCGGAGAGGTCAAAGGTTATGCAGTGCGACACCTGCCGTGTCTCCTTCTGTTACAGCGGTTCCTCTTCTTCCATTGGTTCCTCCTGTGACCTGTAGCGGGACACGAAGGGGCGACCAGCTGGTTTGATTCTGAGGAGCCACATATCTGCCCGATCGTCTAATTTTGGGATTTGAAATGAGAATAAGGAGAAATTGGAGCGGCGTACCTGTGCTCCATGGTGTTGGTGTTGGCCACGGAGAGCGACGCCATGGCGCTGACCGCCTCCGCCTCCTCCGAGTCGCCCCTCTTGGCCTCCAGGAGGGATAGACCGAGTCGCTGGGAGTAGCGCTGCACCGAGGGCCAGTATTTACCTGTGCAGGACAGGAATGGCACATCATCCCTCTCGTTAAGATGACCAGCCCACAGACTTGCGCATTTAAGGCCTCTTTGGGAGTCTGAACCAAGAATTCAGTGATGTTTTTTGTAATCTAAATTTTTGTGTGGATCAGGTTACTGGCACAAACAGGTGCAATGGTCATGCCATGATAGAAAAAGAGTGAATGTGATAAATGGTTTTCTGCTCGTGGTCAGCTGTGTCTGCGGGCGGACTCACTGTGAGTCTCCAGCACTCTCTCCAAAGAGTGGACAGCGTTGGCGTTGGGCCTCTGCTCCAGGACGGCCTTAGGCAGGGGGTCCATCTGCAGACACACAGGCACACACACAGAGACTCATAATCACAACGCAGTCGCTTGTGGAGCAGGCTGCAGTTCCAACTCTGTCCACAAGGTGTCAGGTGGACACTACCTTGGGCAAACGCAGCCTGAACCTCAAACTCAACAATTATTTATTCTTTACAAATTCATTCAAATAATCCCAGAATGAAACTGCCGCATCACATGAGACCAACCAACGTTATATGAGGAACAATTCAAGTAAACTCTCCAATTTACAGAGAAATCTGTCAACTCATACTGTTCATTTTGTGCCTCAGAGTGTTCGCGATGGTGTGGCAAATTAGAATAGTATGAATAGTATACAGATATAGTTGAGCATGAAAATTCATAATATTACAAAGCTGTCATCTGCTCACCTCCTGGCCGAGGAGCGCGGCCACACACGCCTCAGAGGCATCGCAGATAGCAGTGAGGTCGTGACCCCCCTCCAGGGCCAGGATCAGCCTCCCTGAGGCCAGGGTCATCAGCTGCCGAGTCAGATAGCCGAAACCTGGAGCAAGACAGAGGGACAGGGAGTGAGACGGAGATGGAGCGGTGAGGTCGACGGGGAGAGTGAGTGAGTGAGTGAGCGAGCGAGCGAGTGAGCGAATGAGGGGCTGCGCACACATTCTGAAAACAAACGAGTGCTCACATTTGGATGTGAGTGTGTAGCCCCCCAGTGGGGGAGGGTGGCCTTCCACCGCGTCAAAACCTGACGAGACCAGCACGATGTCGGGGGAAAACTCGTTTGCGATCGGCATCACCACCGACCTGAGAGAGAGGGAGAGAGAAAGTGGGAGAGAGAGAGAAAGAGAAAGAGAGAGAGGAAGGGAAGGAATAGTCATTTACTTAATTTCCATATCAAGTAAGGGAAGGAGGAAAGACCAAAAAGTCAGCCAGCAAATTCAAACCCTCACAAGTTTAACAGGAATGTTTGCCCCCTCTTCTGACAATCACATACACACACTCACAGCAGGGGTGATGACATACAGTACGAGTGGACATCATCACCTCCACCATCAGCACCGCCTCAGCGGGACCGGATCTATACTCGGCGCTCGCAAAGCCCGACCGCTCAGGAGACGGCTGATGAAAAGATGAAACGCCCACTGATGAAAATCACCTCCATCTTCACACAGTCACTTTAAACCTTCCTCAGACCAACGAGGTGATGGGCCCTCTGCAGTCTGCAGAACAATCAGTGGGCCCTGAAGGTCAGATTCTGCAGTGAGAGGCATGCGACGCCTTCCCACAATCCTTATCGACTCTGTCTCTCCACGAGAAACAGCAGCTACGTTGAAACCTCCAGCAACAGACCAGGCCTGGTTCTCGGCTTACCGAGATGATACATTTTAGGGCCTACTTGCCGAAATGGACAACAACAACATTGGATCTCTCATTGTGGGAGGCTGAGAGAGAGCTGCTCTCGTCCCATTCTGGCAATTTCTTTGCCCTGCTGCTTTCAGAAATCAGTGCAAAGTGCTCCCTGGCTACGATGCCCCAGAATGCCGTGTAGATTTCCACTGGGAGACGGTCGGTCCCCCGAGCGCAGCATGCGGCCGTCTGGGACGTCTTCACACAGAGCGGGCTCCCTCACTGCTGTCTTTTCTATATCAGACACCTTTGGTAGCTCCCTCACACACACTGTCCTGCCAGGTGTGTGTGGGTCCTTAGAACACTAAAACCGTCAGCGCACGCGGTTGCTCTCTCTCTCGTTTCAGCCTGTGTAACTACCACACGGTGGCGCTGCTCCGGTGCCTGTTTTGCCTGGATTTTGAGACGCAAGTCTGAGGAGGAGAGTGTCTGCCAAGAGCTAAAATTAGTGCCATGATGGACAGCTACATCTCCTCCACCAGGTCTGCCCATCTGATAGTCAGTGTGTGTCACTTGTTGGAGAGGCACTGCATCCTCCAAATTTGAGAAAAAGACTTAGAACGCCTCTTTTTTTCCACATCCTGCTTGTCCACCTCACTTCTGCCTTTTTTTTTTTGGCCATTCTCTCCATTCTTCTGTCCTGCTGGGGTGCCTCCACTCCCCACGCCGTTGCTACTCTCTCTCTCTCGTCTTCCCGCTGATGTGTCCCTACAGCAACCCATGTGCAGACCATGCTGACCGTCCGGCATCTGATCGCAATTTCTACGCTAACACCTGCCCACTTTTACAGCCCACTTCATGCTTTTGTTACCTCCAGGCTGGATTACAGTAATTTTTTATTAGCAGGGTGTAGCAACAAGACACTGAAGCTTCTCCAGCTGGTTCAGAATGCTGCAGCACGTATATACTGACAGGAACAAAGAAAAGAGACCACATCTCCCCAGTGTTAGCTTCTCTGCACTGGCTACCTACAAAACCAAGAATAGAATTTTAAATCCTTCTCCTGACCTATAAGGCGCTCAATAAGCAGGCACCATCATACCTTAAAGGGCTGATTGTGCCTTGTCATCCAACCAGAGCCTTTCTCTTGTGCTTTATTAACCCGCAGCCAGCATCTACAGTAGAGCACCACCAGTGATGACGGACCTCCAAACATCTGGTTCCTGCTCCTACTGCTGTGCATCCCTACACCTATTTCTGTCTCCTTCTGTGTCTCTGTGTTGGATATCTATGTGTCCACCCCACACACATTGACTGTTTACATGTTGAGGGGCACTACCTGCTCCATTTTGAAAAGTGCCTTGAGATAACTCCTGCTATGCTTTGGCGCTATATAAATCAAATCAAATCAAATTGACCTGACTTGAGGTGTCCTGTTGGTCGCTCGCCGTCCTGCCTAAGTAGGTCAGTTCCAGAGCCTGAGCTTCGTCACTGAGGGACTCAGCAACTCATAAGATGTGACCACGCGCCCCCAGCAACCCATTAATCCAAACCCTGCTAGCGGCCGCTTCCTCCTTGCTCGGGAACATCGAAACAGCGTTACCGGAGTCTCACAGCCGACGTGATTTATGACTGTTCGGGCACCTCCTGCCCAGCACACAGAATCTGTGACGCTGCTAAGCGGCCACTGCTAACATACGGCTAGCTGCTGCTTCTAACAGTGGAAAAGCTGCCACAAAGCACGGACATTAAGAGAAAGCACACGCACTCCTGCACACACCTCTGCTGCCAATAAGGGAGAGAGAGAGAGAGACTCAGGGCTCCTTCACTTCCTCAGATTTGCATCCCTCCCCCTTATCCTTTCACCGTACTTCCGTCCTCCGCTTCATTGATCCCCACCTCCAATTCTCCCCTCGTCCATTTCCATTTGCCTGTCCACCCCTTTATCCATCCGTCCATCCCTCTCCCTCCACCTCCTCTGACTCATTACATCATGCTATCATCCCATTACTTCATCCATTCTACCAGCATCGCTCCTCTCTCGCTATCCATCTCACTCTCTCTCTCCATCTTTCACCCGTGACTCACCCCAGCCAGCCAATCTAACACGCCTGGCCAAACAACATTGTCCATCATGCAACAGCACTCCATCATGGCGACGCCGTGACATGACCGAGCACTAATGTGTGACGTGGCTTTCATGAGCGGAGTTGCTTGAGGGTACCTGAAGGCGGCGAGGTACTCAACATCTCCCATGGGGGGCTCGAGGCCACCGGTGAAGGCCACGTTGACATTGAAGCCCACGCCGGGCCCGCTGCCCACCTGCAGAGGGAGAGACATAGGGAAAGAAAAAGAGAGAGAGAGAGAGAAAGAAAAAGAGTAAGAGCGAGGGAGAGGGAACTCTTCTCCGACTTCAATGGGACCAAAAACACAAAACCCATTGAGCCAGCCGTCCCGCCGCAAGCACAGATTGCCGTGTCTCTCATTTACACTAAACGCAAACGCAACTCGCTGCCATTAAGTCGACCAGCTGCTCTGTTTGGCCCGGAGCAGAGAGGTTTTTGTTTTGGCACGTGCCTGCATTAATTTGTAGCTAAACAACATCGAGATCTGGTGCAAGCAAGCGATGATCTCAAATTAACACTTCGTATCGGCGCTTAAGTGAGAAATGGGCGAAACAAACAGCCAAACAATTAGCCGTTTTGTCGTTCTACTTCCTAAAAATCACTTACTGAGCAGAAGAACCCCAAACTTAATTACCTATTAAAATCCAAAGCGCTTTTAAATGTTCCCCATGTTGGGAAATGTTTGGCATCAGTCTGGTTTTTAGGGTTACTGCCACACACACACGCACGCACGCACAAAAACACATATGCACACACGCACACACTCACACAAAAACAAACAGACACACACACACATACACACGCACACACCTCGTCCGGAGCACCGCTCCCAGGGAAGAAGTTGCCGTCGTCATAGCGATGGATGGAGAGGTAAAGGACGTTGGGGTCATCATAAAAGGCTTGCTGGGTGCCGTTGCCGTGGTGAACATCCTGACAACCAAACATGAACGCACGGACACACACAGAGACACGCAAACATCATGACGGCCGTCTTGCTTTTCGCATTTCAAAACAAATCTGGCACTCTTGCAACATTTGCAACAGAGGCGAAAACAAAAATCTAAATCCAAATGGGCAAAAGCAAATGGTCCATTTTATGCAGCCACACACAAACAAACAAACAAGCACACACACACACACACACAAGCACGCACACACACAAGCACGCACACACACACTCCGCTGCTTCTCAACATAACACATCTGGTTCCCTGCTAGGAGACTGACCCAGTCCACTATAAGGATCTTCTTGACGTTGAGTCTCTGTTGAAGTAGTTTGGCAGCGATGGCTACAGAGTTGAAATAGCAGAACCCCCTGAAGGAAAAAAAATTTTAAAAATTGGCACAACTCCTTCATGAGTGTTGAAAATTAGGCCTGATTATATTTCTGAGGGTTTCATGGTTTGAAATTCAAAGATGGCAGTGGGTTTTTTTAAATGTTGGTGATGTGTGTGTATGAGTTTGGCACAGTTGTGTGGCGACAGCCCAGGCAGGCCTTACATGGGAGTGCTCTCCTCGGCGTGGTGTCCAGGGGGACGGACCACAGCAAAACCGTTCTGAGGAGGGGAAGACAAGAGATGAGAGTAACCCAGAGAGAGGAAGACTGGTGATTCCAGAAGGATAGGGGGACGTAAAGGAGAGGGAGCGTGACAGGAATAAAGCAATATGAGGGATGAGGAGGAGCCTAAAGGGT
>OMPJ01024620.1:2492-17161 GCA_900312935.1 Carapus acus
ACCCTGCCCCACCTATAATCCACCCTCCTCCTCCTCCCCCTCCACCCTTTTGTCTCACTGTCAAAAAAAGCCTCCTCGCTCGTGCAGCCACCATCCATATTTTAATTGGCTTCTAGCCGCATCAATCTGGCAACCCAAGGTTGGGAAAGTCGGGCAGCCTTTTTGTTGTCCTCTCCCTCTCCCTCACCGTCACGTCTCCCTCTATCTTTGGCAGCCCTTCTCGGCAGGCGCTAAAAATAGCCGGATTAATATAGATTTCAGGGAATAACCCTGTCATTTTGTGTCGGCGCCCTGGCGGGTCACCTGTCGCTCATGCGGCGCAGACTTCGACTCGTGATCTGGCACGACACAACTCGATGCTCCAGCCAGAAATTTTCCTCTTGTAACTCTGCCACCTATCAGCAAAAGGAGTCTTTGGACAATAAATTCTAATTGCAGCAGGTGCGTCAAACGTGACGAAAGCAGAGCAAGAGGGAGAGGGTGGGGTGTGTGTGAGTGTGTGTGTAGTGGGGGAGCAGGTCCCCTGTTTATTGGTGCACAGCGCCCTCTACAGTCTCAGTCGGGAAAACACTTTTGCGCTTCACTCAATCGAAGAGATGGTGGAGAATTAGAAACTGGGATTTTTGTTTAATTTGTAACTGGCTTTTCTGTGTGTCTGGATTCAGTGATGGCACGTCAAGTCTGCAACATCCCCAGTTGCCCCGGTTCATAGCATCATGTTCTTATACCCACACGCGGGCGCATGTTCCAGGACATCTTCAATTTTTGAGAGTCGATGTCTTTGTTCTAGCGAATGATTTGTTTCTTTTGCAGAAGAGCAGTTCAAAGTGGAAACCAGGACCATCGCCGTTGACTTCGGCCGCACGGAAATCTACCCCAAGATCGAAGCGGGGCTGCAAGGCCTAGAAATCGGCGTTCTAGGTAAGAACCGTGGATCGCCTTGTGCCGGCGTGCAATGCAGGTCCTCGACGATTGCAGGAACGGAGCTTTGCCTGGCGTGTTTGCCGTCTAGGAAGCGGTTCTCACCTGTGCTCGGGTTGTGGGGCACGGCAGAGTGCTGTGGCTGTTGAGACAGGCCGTGCTTTGCTGTGAGTCGGCAGCTCGGCTGTTAAACGTGTGGAGCTGGACAGCGTGAGCGTGTCTGTAAGATACATGTGTATACATACGTGTATATGGCAGTGCAGCTCCCTCGTCCAATGTTGTGGTTGGACATCAGCAACATCCCCAAACAGGGATGACAGAATGGCGACCAAAACAAAGAAATGGCAAAAACATGTTGCACAATCTGTGCAGAAAATGAAAGCATGAATACAACAGATGCCTAGTATTAGAAATTACACTTGGTAGTCCTCTAGAGAGGCCTTAGTCTGCTCACTGTCCATGTTTTAGTCCAACCAGTTTCATTTGAGACATAGCAACCAGCTGATGATGGGGACACACTGGTCCTTTTTACAAACTTTCCCTAAGCTATAACAGCAGCCTGTCTTTCCTGCTGATTTTTTAAGGGAACACTGAGAGATTTAGTTTGGACCTCAATAATTGACTCAAGCAGGATAAATATGAGAATGCAACTCACATCTCTGTAAAGATGCGGTTAGATCAGGTACCGTACTCCTGTGTAGTTTGGGTTTAGCCGTGTTTGGCTCGCCTCTAGTTTACACAGAGGTCTCCGAGGATCAGTTTGGGTTTAAAAAAAGTCACACACTCAGCCTGTGTGTGCAATTCAACTAAATTGTGACGGACCCAGATATAAACAAGGTTCATCAACATTGTTTCCGTCTCCTCACGGAGACCGTGCACAAGTTTGCAGCGGCTTGTGCGTACGAGGAAGCGCATTGTTTTGTGCTAGCGAGCGTTTAAAGAACTCTTTGTCCCCTTTTTCTTTCCCTTTTTTTGATACCCAAGATGTGCCTGGCTTGTTGTAAGGTGTGGCTGCGTTGTGTGAGGGCCTGATTCTATCTTGACGGCTTTTGCTGCCACCCTGTGGTAGAAATGTCTCACCAGTCAAACTCCCCAAAGCAGCACTAGGATCCCACACACACCCCTCCAAAATATCCGTTTTCATGATTTCTCCTCTCTCTCTCTCCTCTGCAGTCAATAACGTCGGCGTGTCCTACCCATACCCGGAGTATTTCCTCCATATTCCCGATGTGGAGAAAGTAAGTTTTGTTTTCATTCGTGGAAACACTTCACCCAAAGCACAGCCTCCAAATTCAAATCATCCAAATGTGGCTTTCTTTTCTGCGTGCGTGTGAGGGGTATGATGATCGGCAGTAATGGCCGTGTCGTATGGTGTTTATCTGTCAGACATTTTAGGAGACAAATTGCTGTGGTGGTATGAAAATGTAGTTGGAGTGTCTGGCTCACTTGGCCAATTTTTGTGTTCCAGTTCATCACCAACATGATCAACGTCAACATGACCTCAGTGTGCCAGGTAGAGTTGTGCGTGTGTGTGGTGTGTGAGTGTAGCTGTGTGTGTGTGGCTGGTTGAACTCCCTGCACCTTGCAGTCCTCACCGGGCTGATGTGTGTAACTAGCGTTTTAGCGGTGTTTCGATTTGCTCGCTTTACTTCCCCCCCACATGCTTTTTTTTTCTTTTCTCCCCCTCCTTCGTTCCTCCTCATCCGCCCTCTTCTCCTCGTCCTCCTCTGCTGTTTTCTACCATGGTACCTGCAGTGTCTCAGTTGTTCCCAAAGCAACGGTGGACTACACCAACGCGGTCTGTGCTCTCCACCCACGCATCCCTCTCCCTCTCTTTCTCTCTCTCTCTCTCTTGCTTGGTTTCTGCCTGTCTCGCTCTTTCTTTCTCTCCCTCCCACTTTTAGCCCCTTCCTTACCCCTAGTCCTTCCATTTTTTGTCTGTCCCTCATAAATGTTAACTTGTGTCCCTATTTTGCATGTCAGTCCAGGAGGGTTGAAATAGTTTACATGTTTGTTTGTTTCATCAGATGACTCGACTGGTGCTGCCCAGAATGGCTGAGAGGTGAGTTGAACGACGGGGCTTCCATGTTTTGCGACAAGACTGCAGTCTGATTCCAGGGTTGTGGAAAAGCGATTCTGGCTCTCTGCTTTTTCACAAACGGCGGCCAAACTCCGGCACGAAGCCGCCGGTTGCCCAAAACACTCCCTGCAAAGTTGCGCCGACTCTTTCTATGTGAGGAGAGGCGAGGAATCCTCGTCAAGCCGTTCTATCACTGCATCACTCTTTCCCTCTCCTCCTTTGTTCGCAATGCTGACAAGCTTTCAATTCACACAAAGTGCTCTTCCCAGCCCATTGGCTCTGCTGTTCCCATGTGACCGCAGCCAGCCAATGGCTGCACAGGCAGATTTGGTGCCGTGTGAGGCTGGAGCGTCGCTCCACTACATCACTGCAGCAACAGGCTGCCATGGCAACGCTCCGGCCACTACCACACTGTTTTGAGTGTGAGTGGAACATTACTTTGTATATATTTGTCAGGCGGCCGACCGCGCTGAAGCGCAGGGTTCCCACAGGGTTTGCAGCCTGAGTGCCTTTCAGCTTTTAGCAATATTAAAACGATTTGCTCAATGTTAAGGGGACATGGTCCAGTCTAATTACAACCAACGTCAAGCCATCAAAAACATTTAAGATCTTCGTCCAAATCTCTCCTATTTTCCATTTCTCTCAGGTCCAAAGGTGTCATTCTAAACATCTCCTCTGCCAGCGGCATGTACCCTCTCCCCCTGCTGACCCTGTACTCTGCCACCAAAGTATGTGTCCATGCGTCATTGTACTCGCCTGCTCACTGTATTTCATTGTGTTGGTTTATTTTGAGTAATCATTCTGTCAGTTACTGCTCTTAGTCATGCTAGTTTATGTTTTGTGGGCCAGCGTATTGAACCTCGGTCTCCTCTCTATAGGCCTTCATGGATTTCTTCTCTCGTGGCCTTCAAGAGGAGTACAGGCGTCATGGCATCATCATCCAGGTCAGTCTGAGGCTCCACAACTGTTGCACGGATCTGATCACTGCTGTGCAGTTGGATTCAGATGCAAATCAAATAATCGGACCGAAATGAGCACGATTTTTTGCCAGACCGTCACGGAGTCTGTTGAGGGATGAGTTGTTTTGAAGGACATCCTAAGTCAGGCCACGACCTGCAAGATGTGGCTAAAGCCGTGGTGTGCTATGGGTCCTTTTACTTGTGCAATGACAGAGAAAGATGTTTGCTCATCATTTCCATCATTTTTGGCAGACGGGGCGTCCTTTCAGCAAAGGCATTTTGTGTTGGTTTGCTTCTCTGCCTTTGTCTTTCGTGGCATTCCTGGTCGCTGGTCGCCACATGCCATCTGGCGGCCGGTGTCGGTACAGCAATTTCACCTCGGTAAACCCTGTCTGCATCCTCACCTTCCCGGTACAGGAGTGGCGACATGTATTTGGTGCTTTTGTAGGGATAAATCATAGAGAGGTGTGTTTGAAACTGCTGGAGCCACAATGTCTTTTCAGACATTCGTCAAGTCTGTTGACATTTTCCCCCTAAAAAATAATACTTAAAAATTTATACAGTAATGTCACTTTCCCATCCTCTTCCCGCAGAGTGTGCTGCCCTTTTTTGTTGCCACCAAGATGACCCGGATCAGGAAGCCCACCCTGGACAAGCCCACCCCAGAGCGCTATGTGGCGGCTGAGCTCAAGACTGTTGGTCTTCAGAGCCAGACTAACGGCTACTTCCCCCACGCTGTCATGGTAGGATTACACATATGATTTTCCATAAATACGCGTAACAGATTTGGATTTTAAGACTACTGAAACCTCGCTTCCCTACCTCCTCTCCCCTCTCTCTCAGGGCTGGTTTACCACCAAGCTGGTGCCAATTAATCTAGTCATATTCTTTGGAGCCAGAATGAACCGTCTGCAGCGCACCGGGTACCTGCAAAGGAGGAAGCTGCGGGAACAGAAAAATGGAGGAAGTGTGAAAAACGATTAGGAAGATCGCCGCGTAGGACAAGCGCACCAACAAAACAAGCGTTTTCGTGTCTTGGAATGATCCATCAGGGCTGCTTGAGATTTTTAGTAGAGATTTGCACATCTGGAAACATGTGTGGCTTTCTATTTATATTCTGAACTCTACTTAATGACTTGAATGCATGGAAATGGCCAAAGATATGAGTATAAATGCTCTGCACACAGGGCATTAAAATGGATTTTGTCACTGACACACTGGGGGATATTTGAGCAAAAAAAGCTTGATGTAAACCATGCTGTTGTAAGCAGTGGAAATGGTGGTGGGCATTTTATTGTAATGTATAAGCATCTTTTTTTATGTATATTATTTATTATACTACATTTGTATTTGCAGATTAACCAAAGATTTTGAATTTCTTCACAACCTTTACTTTACAAATTTAATCTCTTATTTACCAATTCTACAAGTTTTCAGTTTGCCTTCACTGTCTTTGACTTGCGCATACACTAGCTCCTTTCTCCTTTAGAAATCTGAACACTCAACACAATTGTGTGTTATCTACTGCATTATTGTGTGGGGGAAATGTAGTAGGACTGATTGCCGTATGTGTTCCAAAAGAGTTTTCCGTTCCTGTTCACTCAGATTAAAGTGCCTTACCTTTACACTGCCTTAAATTGTGAAAATGGATGATTTGTAAAAATGTGATGAGATTTAAATGGTGCTACATTCAGCTAAATTATGCACAATCAGTCTCATGGATAAGCCAAATACGAACTCTGAAGGACAAAGAAATGCCGGGAAGTGTCTGCTTCATTACTTCAGTTATTATTTACAAGGCAATATACCCACACCAAGAAAAATTAACTTGGCGTAGAAAACAGGCTTTGCTAACTGAAATATTGTGCTGTGGTGGAAGTCACTACAGCAAGCTGGATATTTTCATGTACTTTCATTTTTATTCTGTACATGGATGTGATTTTTTTCTACATGTAAAATGGTCTGTTTTCTATTTGACCTACCTTGGGAAATTTTTTCTAATGTTTGTTAATAAATGCTGTACTAAAGCTCATACTCTGCTTTACTTTCTCGTAAACCTGGCAATATTGAATTATAATTTCACATTTACGTATCGACATTGGTTTGACTGGGTATGTTATTCATCCCAGGGAGCCATGTGAATATTTATAGCTTACCATCAAAAGTTGCAAGTTCATACTCGAAGGAGTAACCGATTGACCCGGAACCTTTCATTATCTCTGTTTCAAGACGGGTATATTTTTGTGTAGCTCCGAATCCCCATTGCTGTCAGAGGCTTCTAACCCTCCTGCGTATGTAGCCCCTCTCGGTGAGACAAATACTAATGCCGTCGCCTGTGGCTTTACTGTTCCAAAATACCGGAGAGAGTTGGCCAACATTGTTTCGGAGCTGAACCTTGAAAGTGTAATTTTCTCTATTAAGCGTGCAGATTGTGATTGACAACGTGAGTGCGGAGCAAACAAGTGAAGAGTGTCAAACCTCAGTTAAAAAGCTAACCTATGTAAGATGACGGAGGTAAAGTACATGTCCAATGGCGTCGAAAGACAAAGAAATGTGAATGAAAGTAGCAACACAAAATCTGTGACCTTATGCGGCGAATGAATTAACTAGTCTGTCGTTGGCAATTTCAGTGAAATGCGGTTGTTTGTCCTGTGGTATTGTCGTGTGGAATTCATCACCCGCTCTGTCTGTTGAGACTTACTATTAAAATATGCCTTGTTTACTCCTGCATTACTACTCCGGGAAGATGTGATGTCTGACAAGCGCCAGCGTGCCAGAGTCCAGGGCTCCTGGGCCAAACCGCTGCCAAAACAGCCCAGGCCAGCTGGTAGGAAACAATCCAGAAATGTCCGACGTGGGACATTGATATCAAGAGAAAACGGAGACTGCATTCACAAACAATAAGCAATAATTTGTCTCTTGTCATTATCCATTAACACACCCCTCACTGTTATTGTTGCCTTTGAACAGGTGTACTCGCAAACAACCAACAATTAGCTAATAGTGCAAATCCAGTCCCGGCAACATGGCAGCCAACAGTGAAGACATTTGAGTTTCAGCAGCCAGCAAAGGTATAAGCACAGGAACACCTTAATAGGCACTTTCAATTTGACCTGGTACAATGTTTGAACATTTTTAGCTATATTTTCAAATTCCTCCGTATTTGCTATAATTGTTTGATATTATTGCCTCTGTCTTTTTATTTTGCCTGTGCAGTCATTTAGAGAAGCCCCACCAGAGAAGGTGATACAGTAAGTTACACTATTTGCCCCCTACATATTTTAGTAATGTTTACTAATGTAATTTTAAACAGATTACCATCTCATTAAGTCAGAGCTCATGATTACGATGGGTTATTTTGGCCTGGAACTATGTTGTGTTTGGTGTGCATGCTGAATAATCTATTGCCATTTTCAACTTCGGCAGAGAGGGAGGAGTTCATGAAATCAGCAGTGGTCCATCAGGGGTGTCCAGGTGAGTCCGCACTCACGACACACAAAGAGGCCATGTATTTAGTCACAATGTTGCAGAATGTGATGTAGCAGTAATGTGTCTGCAGGACAAAATAATGCAAGACTCCTTTTATGGTGAAACATTACGATAAACTCCTGAAAGAATGGCAATTGCAATGCTGGCACCACTAGATGGCAGCATCCCTTAAGGTCTTGGGAAGGCTGTGGCGCCTGACACCAAATGTCTAAAGGCTGAGCTGACTGAGGTAGAGGCGCTGTAGGCACTTCAACAGGTTATTAAAAGTATCGGAATGTACCACATCACATTCCCTTCTTTAATTCAGACATTTTAAATCGTCTTCTTGGATGAGATACTTCCCAGTGACCTCAGAGCTACTTTAACATGTTCACAATGATAACAAACCAATTGCGTCATTGATGTGAATTTATAGACCCTTGTGCAATGATCGAAGTTGTGCAACTGTCCTATAAATAAACACGCAAGCAAGATGAGTTCTTAGAGTAGTGTAGAAAAGAATAGAATAGAACAGAATAAAATGCCTTTATTGTCATTGTGCAGCACAACAAAAAATTATGGTGCAACTAAGTAAGGTCTTCACCAAAGAAACAATCCATCAGGTAGACTGACTTTCTTTTCTCTGCTGCAAGTGTTTCTAATGTGGTATCTCTAGTGACAATTATAGAAATGTTTCTTCTCCTGTCTGTGTCCAGGCTTCGTTTGCTTCCTGGCTTCCTTGCAGCAGAGGAAGCAGACTGGATGTTCACGAAACTGTTGGCAGAGCTGCCATGGTCTCAGAAGACCAACTACAGACAGGGTGGGTAGTAACTGTGTCAGTTTCTCCCTCTATTATTGATCATTGTGTCAAAGCAGTATGAGAAAAGACAGCAAAACCAAAAAGGGAACTACCCAATTTTCCATAATATAAGTCTCGCCATTTTTTCATAGTTTGACCATGCTTGCAACTTATACCTTAATTAAATGTGAAAAAATATAGTTCCTCGTGTTCGTTATTGTCACCGTGACAACTGCACGAGGGCACTGTAGGCTTGTTTACCCGTATTTACTATTCCTGTACCACCAACATTTCTAACATTACGGTAATTTAAGCTTCCTCTTCTGCGGCGCTTCATTTACCTCTGTAGTTTGCGGAGTTGTTCAGGAGCGACACAAAGAATGAAGAATTCAATGGATTTAGATGGATCTGATTCCTTTATTGTTGGGATTCAGATCCTTCTAAATTAACACAGAGGATGAAGAATTCAATGGATTTAGATGGATCTCATTCCTTTAATCTTGGGATTCAGATTCATCTAAATTAAGATTGGATCTGATTCCTTTAAAAGTAAAGAGACATGTAACATAGGCCGACCATCCACACAAAGCGTGTGCCAAGCTCTCACCGGGATCCCGTCCCTCCGTCTGTTGTTCCTGCTCCCTCCGTGATGATGCAGAGGAATGACGAGGGCCGTTCTGAGCAAGGGGAGGCTGCGTAAGCAATCACGGCTCACTCCTCAGACTGTCAACAAAGCCCTTGTGATGTTTTCGTCCAAGTTGAAATGGAAGAAAAATAGAGAACGAGAGAGAGAGAAAAGTTATTCCCCGAGTTCTTTGGCTCCTGTTTTGTTTTATTGCTATCTTTCATGTAATGACTCACTTTTTCCGTCCAGCTGGCAGCATGTGTTTCCAGAATGGGCCCGGCCTGGTTAAGGGTCTTGTTGATCTTGGTCTTTTAGATAGCGTCTTTTATGGGAATAACCGAGGCTTTGTAAACTGATGAATGTGCGCATGTTGTGTAGCCGGGCCGTCTCGCTGAGTAGAGACCTGGGCCATAAAAAGGGACGCTTGCCTGCTTTGCGGCGTGTTTTGGTTTCGCTGTGTCCTTGCCACCTTGCTAAAGCACATTTATGGCAGTTTGTGGGTACATCGAGACAGCTGCTCACACGGAGGCACCAAGATGAGCTGAAGGACACAGAAACGAAGACAAAGAATTGAATTTGAATGTTTGTTTGCTGTGTCACCTTTGACAAGGGCTGACAAAGAAAGTGTTATTTGCCTGGAGATGTGTGAAAGTGTCATTTGCATTTCGGATTCATCTCAATCTGAAATGCCTGATTTGAGACACTGATGACCTGTCATGTGCAAATAGCGTGTTTTCGTGTTGCTCATTGGAAAGCCAGAGATTCCTTAGCTGTGTTTTGGTGTTGGGTTTTTGTTGAGGTTTTTAAACACAAACTAATTCTGCAACATGTTTCCGCCATTAACATGTACGCATCCATTCCTGCCGTTTAGCTTTACATGCTTAACACTCGCTTAGCATCGTATGTGTTTTTTGTGTGTGTTGCTCCAGGCGAAGCGTATGACGAGCCCAGGCTGACCTGCTGGTTTGGGGAGCTGCCCTACACCTACGCCCGCTCCACGATGGCAGCAAACGCTGAGGTTGTTGCTCAATTCTCTCCCCATACAACCAAAATGGAATCACAAATTTTGCAATTCTACTAATTTCCTGCCCACTTCTTCTTGTAGTGGCACCCGTTGTTGTTGACCCTGCGTGAGGCTTTACAGCGAGCCAGCGGCTGCCAGTTCAACTCCCTGCTGTGCAACCTGTACCGGGACGGCCACGACAGCATCGGCTGGCACAGCGACGACGAGGCCTCCCTCGGTGCCAAGCCCACCATCGCATCGATCAGCCTGGGAGACACCAGGGTGTTCAACCTACGCAAGAAGCCCCCTCCGGTGAGACGATGGCAGACAGGGGAAGGTTGTAGGGCTCAACTGGGCCTGAGTACACTCCGTCTTGGCACAGAACAGACTGTGTGTACAGTGAACACATTGCTCCACAGTTTTATCGTCAGCCATTTATGGCGGCCACAGGCGTCAACTCACACATTGTGGATTTGGCGTCAACTCACCAAATCCACATTTAAGGAACGGTAACGTGCTAAGTGCCACGCTCAAGGACTTTCTTTTAGTACTTCTCTCGCAGGGGCCAATCTACCTCCTGAGCCACGCCGCCCAAATATGGGCATGGTTTGCTGGTGTGTGCACCGCCAATTGTGAATAGGGTGTGTGAGAGTGGATTAAATGTAGTTTCAACCCTCCTCACACTGTGTCTAATATCCTCATGCCCCTTTTCATCACCTGTTGCCAACATGACCTGAACCAACACGGCTCTTATCACTGTCTGTGTCTGTGTGCACCACTTGTGTATCTGTCACCCTGATTAACTGAAAATTCTCCTCACTTTTCTGTTTCTGGATTGTTAAAATGGTCTTTAATCCAGGCTGCGGCCTCGTGACAGGTAGTTAGTGCTGGCTTTCGTCACGAGATGTTATCTTTCGCCTCTGCTCGGCATCGCCTAATAAAGCAGCAAAGCTCTAAAAAGGTGGATGGTGACAGAGGAGTGAGAGAATGTAGTGGTGGGAACGCAAATTGAGGCAGTGAGGATTTTGGACGCACTCGGCTGGCCTGAGTTTGGAACTGTGTTTAGTTTGGCTGGAAAGGGCCCGTCGTTTTGAATGTTGCCCCATTCTCTTCCTCTCGTGCGAGAGTGTGCGTGCGCCAGATAATGTATGATACACAATGTACAGCGTGCTAAATGTGCTTTTGTGTGTTACAGGAAGAGAACGGCGACTTCACCTATGTGGAACGTATTCGGGTTCCTCTGAGTCATGGAACGCTGCTGCTGATGGAAGGAGCCACACAGGATGATTGGCAGGTGGGTTCCAACAATTTGGGGCCAACGTGGAAGAGAGATGGTGGAGAAAACAGTCATGCGCCATAGAACAATTGGCTACCGTATTTTCTGGACTTTAAGTCGCCACCCAGTCACCACCCAGAAAATACATAAAGATTAAGAACAGAAAACTTATATAAATCGCGTTTTTTGGGGAAATTTATAAGACCAATTCCCAGACCAAGAACAGACATGTCATCTTGAGGGGCAAGTTCTAAGAATAGCAATTGAATAGAGAAAAAACGGGCTGAGTCGGTGCACCGCAGGCTAACGTAAGACATTGATGGTTATTCCGCTACATGATGCATAAACAACAACTGAATACGTGTCCGCTATGTTAACGTAACAATGGTTCATATCACCAAAGCATAAAAACTAGCTGACAAGTTTACCAAACTCCCCATCTCTCTCCAAATCCCTTTTTTCACTGAATTCTTGTCACTTCTGAACCACTCCGCCAACTACGAAGGTAGGTGATGCGCCTCTTCCTCCTCTGTGCAGATGTAGAGGATGTGACTTAAAGTCTGGATGTGGAAAACTTCATCACCCCCCTCAAACACGAACATGTTGACATCATTGTGGTCCAGGATTTGTAGATTCTGGTACACAAGCCTAAAGCATGGCTGTCAGTGTGCCAATAATGATCATGTGATATTCTAATTATTCACGCATATGTTGCATCTGAGTATAAGTAGCACACCAGGCGAAATTATTAGAAAAAAGTGGGACTTGTACTATGGGAAATTCAGAAAATGTATTTCGCCTTCGCCTCGATGACGGTTTCACAGAGAAGCAGCCCTCAGCCGTCATGCTGAAAGATCTATTATGAAATGGATCGTCGGTAGACGTTGCAGTTGCCAAATCATGACATCATGGACGTTCACCTTTGACCCCCCCAAATAAATCTGGTTAGGCCTCTGCAGGCTTTAGGGGTTTGTTTACTCTAGACTCAAAGCTACAAGTGGGAAACTGGAAAGTGTCACGTCCTGTTTATCAGTGAAGCTCTCCCCAGAGAAAGAAAAAGATAAAACAAGCAAACTTTTCGGTTTGTCCATCTGCTCATCACTCACCATTGCCTCTCACCCACGACACAAACACGGCAATAAATCGATGCGGCGACCGGATGCGTCCCACCGCACAGGCGCAATATGCCACGTGAGCGGCTGGAGCTTCGTTTAAGTAAAAGGAGGAAGATGGAGAAGTGAGGAGGAGAAGGATGGAGGAGGAGTGTGGGGATGGAAGGGTAGGAGCGGTGCTGGAGAGCCACCTTGACCACAAGTCGGAGTGAGGGAGGATCCTCGGCTCCTCCCTCAACGTGAGGGAGCACTTGCCAAGCCACGGCTCCCCAAGTGACTGTAAAAACATGGAAAGGTGAGCGTGTGATGGCAAAGGAAGGAGAGGTAGAGAGGAGGAGACACGGAGGCGGCTGAGCGAGAGAGGGACAACGAGAGAGAGAGAGAGCCGACAAAGAGGGAGAAGGTCAGGGGGTGTTTTATGGCGACACCTCCCCGAGTATCCGGAGGAGACTTTCATCTCTCTTTGAAAGAGCTCGCCAGGGAGAGAAGATCACCTCGGCTATAACTCTGCCTCTGTCACTCTGGTCCAGGCCTGCTTAGCAAGACCTTCTCTCCACAACAAATCTCCCCGTGTACCCCACCACCACACCCAGCCCACCGTCCAATCCTGACACCCCGGTTCGGAAATAAATGCCAGATATTTAAGTAAACCTGTGAAGGGCTGCAGTTTGCTGAAAGAGGAGGCTTGGACGGCCCTCTGCTTGCCCCGGCCACTTAATGGCGAATGGAAACTTCTCACATCGTCATGGGAGAAAGAGAAAGTGTGTGTGCGTCTGTTTGTGTGTGTGTGTCAGATCTTAGACCCCTGTCTGTCTGTGTGAATCCCTGTGAGAACTTGTATGTGCTGGCGGCCCTCCTAAATGAAGGTCAAGAAGTCACTGCTACGTGCAAAGACGTCAAAACAGAATTCGGTTTCAGTCTGTTCGGGAGGACAACGGAAAACAGCCTAACTGGGATTTGAGCGACGTGTTTGGGGAGTGTGCTTGTTGAGACTCTATTCTACATGGCCACCGAGGGAGAGAGCGGCCTACTTTTTGTCCAGCAGGTCATATGGGACAAGCGTGGTATTTGTTTGGTTTGGCTGACCCAGCGTGTGAGGGCAGAGGTTGACTCGAAAGCAAACACAGGAAGCGCCTGGCATTTCACCCTGACAGACATTTTTAGCAGCATTGGTAACAACAGACAGGGATGCATTATAACTGCATTTTTCGCACTTTAAGGCGCACTTAATATCCTCACATTTTCTCAAAAATCGTCAGTGCTTCTTATTTATGAATTCTTGTTGTGCTTGCTGACATCAAACCAGTTGTAAGTGGTACATTCTGCACAAAAATCTTTCAAAATGTTTTAGTGTGACAAAGCCGCCCCGCTTGATCGATTATGGGCTTATTCCCATCTTACACAGAGACATTGTACTAAAGTCAGTCCTACATTGGTTGAAACATTAGACAGCATTGAATAACTAATTACTGGTATGAAGTGCTGGAAAGCAACCACCATCCAACATCCAGTCAGTGTCACCTTACTATAATTAGAAATCAAGCCAAAATCAGGTTTCTAACTTAAACCCAATCAATACCGTAATCCCATTCTGATCAAATGATGGAATACAACGTTGTTCCAACACCGAACTAGCTTCAGGGAACCCAGCACGCTTAATGATCAAATTGCCCAACTGTCAGAGACTGAAGATAACGAATTTGAGGGTTTGTGGAAGACAAATGATTCAAAACTGGAGTGAATTCTGTCTTTGTTACAACTGAACATTACCAGTTATTGTGAATGAGGTGAATAAAGTTCGATTTACCTGACTGTTTTGTTGCGCCTTACACGGTGTATACTTTATCATGCGCCTTATTATTCCTTATTACACGGCTTGTGTGAATGCTTGGTTCTGATTGGCCGATATTGGTCACGTGAGCGGTCATTATTTTCGTATAATGACCGCTCGACTATCAATAACGGACCGCTGCGAAATCAAAGAGTCAGAGTTGAACTTCCTGCATTCATATCAATCCGCGCCAAAGCGTCTAGTTCCACTCTGGATTGTTTACGTACTGTTGCCTGCGTCACGCTTCGTCACGGAGCAAACATGAGCAGTTTAAAAATTATTTTCAGCATATTTGGGAAGCATGAAACTTTCGATGCGTGGGTAAGTATGATACGTGTACTTCAAGCTGCGGCGACAAACACACGTCGGAAGAAGTGACAGAAGCGCGAATGTAACAGCAGAGTACCTGTAGCCGTTACGGCACTATTTTCTCGCGGAGGCGAAAATATCGTAGCCTACACTTTTGCAGAAAAATGAAAGTAGCCTTGTTATGAACTATTCTGACAACTGTATTATTCATTAATGTTTTAAGCCGTGTAATAAGCGTGATAATGCCCTTGTCGTCGGTCATTGTTGCAGATAATCACCTTGAGGT
>OMPJ01024642.1:2479-37883 GCA_900312935.1 Carapus acus
GGCGGGGGGGGGTGGTGGTGGTGGGTGGGGGGGCCTGAGTGCTGCCGGGTCAAGTGCGAGTCGTGTCTTTGACAGTGGCTGCCTGCCTTTGTTTCCATATCACAACGTTCAATCATGCAGCGCCCTCATGCAGAAACCTTTAACTCAACGCTCATAAACGCAGGCCAGCGAACACTCCACATCCCCTCCGCCACCACCGCCATCGCCGGCGGCCTTTGTTGTGTCCCCCAACACGGCGGTTGAGATCAGTCTGCAATCTCTCACGGATGTTATCGGAGGAATATCGGGAAAATATACAGGCGAGGAATTTAAAAGAGCAGGAGTGGTCGCAAGTAGCAAAAAAACAACAAAACAACAGAATTAAGGTCACCTTCATTGTATGCGACCCAAACCGTCAGTGTGACACTTAAATGGTATTTCATCCAAAGCCAAGACATCTTATTTTGAATACTTTTAGTCAAAGATGCAGAAGGTTGCGCAGCGGTGAACTACAAGCGTCTTTGGGGGGAGTGATATTGGGGGTCGATGGCGAGCCGCTTGACGGGCGCAGGAAATCTGAGCCAAATAAATGAAGTGGAGATGGTAATACAGTGTGTTATAGCGGAGAGTGACAAGCCCGTTCCTCCCATGAAGCAGCTGAGCTGGCATTAAACAGACAAGACATCCCGCTCAGTCAGTTATCAGCCCAGGAATAATGAAGGAACAGGCCGGCCGACCAGGACGAGTCGCCCCAGTCAGCCAAGTGGAGAATTTAATTTCGTTCAGGTTTCTCTCCAGCCGAGCATTTCCCCCCCGTCCCCCAATCGGAGGTCCGCCGGTGCTCGGGAGAGCGTGGACAACTCGGCACGCCCGACTTGGGGAGTCTCTGCGGCGCTGACATAGACGTGCGGTGATGGATTCTAGAGTGGCTTTGGGGGGAGGTGGACTCAAGTTTGGGGCCGTGCTGTTAAAGAGGCGAGAGAGCCGTGACAAGCCAACTTCAGAGGAAAGTAAGAAAGCGATCAGTCGTGTTACTCATTTTCCAGGCTATGGCTGCGTTATTAAATAAAAGACAGTGAAATGAGAAATGGGTGCTGTCCGACCCAAAGATCTGGAGGAAGGAAATAATATTGTCTCTGCTTAACGGCGCCCGGGCTGCACCGGCCGCTGCTCTCCTCCATCTTGGCCAATAGCTTTATCATGTTAATTGATCTCTTATTGTTGCGAGGAAAAAAAAAGGCACCTGGAGAACCGAAATATCACGACGGCGGCGCCGATCGCTGTCGGATTCGGTCTTTCCTTCTGGAATTCCGCTCAAACCTCCGTGGTCACGTGATGCTGGGAAGCTTCCAGAGGAAATCAGCTGAGTGTTGGAGGAGCTGACAGCTGATGTCTCCAGACGCCGCCTATAGCGCCCCCACATTTCCATGCCCCGCAGCAAGAGAAGCGTGTGGTCCACCTGCGTGCCTTCCCGCAGATGTGGGGGAAGGTCTGATCGGCACGGCAGACGAATACTGAGAACTTTACCACTCCAAATAAATCATCAGAGAGCGCGTCAGAAAGAGGAGGAAGTGCCAATATTTCGCAGATCTGAGAGGAGAAGTAAACAATGTCTGCTTCTAATCTATAGGAATTTCAGCCTCGGCTGGCATGTGTACAAGAACTGACAAAAACACAATAAAACAAACAAACAACAAAAATATGGATTATCAAAGAAAAAAAAAGAGTTGTGTCTTCTTTGGAGTGGTCGAATGGATAAGAGACATGCTCAGCAAAGGACAGTTTGCTCGTCCAACAAAAGTCTTTCACGAAAAAAAGGTTTGTTGATAGAGGACACAGCTGAAATAGCAAGAATACATCTAACATGAATTTTAACTCTGACTGCCTCATCCAAAACACACAGCAATGGTAAAAGACCTAAATCACCCAAAATGAGTAATAATAACTTCATAATTTCAGAGCTCTATCACTGGACCAATACAAACATTTTGTCATAGCTGCTGTCAAAGTCTGGTCGTTTGGATTGTTTTTGTTGTGCCGGTATGAAACACAACGCCTCACTTTTGGAAAGGTTATCATCAAAATTCTGTCAGTCAAAGCAGCTGTGTTGCAGTTTGGGACATATTTCACAGAACAGCCAATGTATGAGGAAGAAATTACGACCATACAGATAGATATTTGAGAGTAAATGAGCTAATGGAGAAATAAATCATCTTAAACAAGAAATAAGCCAGCACTGAGTAATCGTCAAGCTAATGGAAGCCATTAGCCACACTAATATAATCTTACATTATTATCATCTCATCTTAAAACACACACAATTGGCATTGTGCAGTGTTTAAGGCTGCTATTTCTCCGTGGTGCATTGGTGCTCGTTTGCGTGCGGGTTGAAAGGTCGTTTTCACACCGACGGGAGCGTTTGTTTGGACGCTCACCAAGGGCCCGTGGCGGCGAGGACCTGCCCAGGGTTCGCGTTCTCAAAGCGGAAATAATTGCAGAGGTGCACGCTCCATTAAAAGCAACTGTTTAATACAATAATCAGTCAATTAAAAATCCCTTGTAGCAGCTGCCACGCTTGATTTGGATCAACGGAACATGTCTGCGGTGAGAAGCACAACGTTGGCCAAACTCTTCCTCCAGACTGGAGACTTGTACCTGTAGGCGGACCTCCATAAATAAATATGGACGCCGTGATCTTCTTCTCTCCACTACAGTGATTCATATCACCTCCACTACAATGTTCCACTTAACTAGGGACACTTCTTACCAAACCAAATGGAACCCAAATGGAATTAAAGTGCTCCCCACACACCGATACACACAAGTTCTGACAAAGTATGTGAAGAAAATTAGAAGAAAAAAACCTCTATGCCACTTTGGTTTGAATTGGAATATTTTTTAGCAACATGGAGAACTCCACCTGGTAAATTATTCAACGTTATGGAAAAACTCAGCTAATCAACCGGGGTGAGTGATGGGACATCCATAACGACTTTGGTACTCCTGAATTTGTGAGATGATTAATTTAATCAACGTAAGAGTGTTGCTACAACGCCTGCACACACACGTACGCACACACCCACTGTGTACTGTATAGGGTAAATATGCTGTACTGTGCATTCAAAGTGCAGCCTCAGCTGTGCTGAATGCAGCGGTAAATCAAAACATTACTAATACTAACGTACTGCGCCCACTACTGCTACTAATAACAATAACAGTGAAACAATATCTGCATGGGACTGCAGCGCTCGGGTTGCAGCGTTCATGTTCTCCCGTGATGTCACGCATGTACATGATGCAGCGTTTTGTATGCATTTCAAAGGCTAAACTGCGGCACGCTGAGGAGGCAGATAAACAGGAAATGGAAGTTTCCCGCAAACAAAAGCCGGCCGTGCTCATTTTACGGTTTCTAACCAAATGGGCATTCAAATTGGAAATGTCAGACATTACGCCGCTGGTTTGCATGCGGGCCCATTCTTCATTACGGCGAGATGGCATTGTGTTTTTATCTTGTTGGGTGCCTTTCGAGCAAAGGAGCACATTACATCTCGTCTTTGTTTTATTGTGTTCAGCAAATTAATAAATGGGGAGCACAGTGGGAAAAATAGATATGAAAATGTGTACTTTGCATTATTGAAAAGCCCATCCACTAAAGGTTACCAGCAGCTATTGTAGTACAATCTGTGAAATGTAATTAGAGTGTGTGTGCTTGTGTGTGTGTGCGTCTGTCTGTGTGTGTGTGAAAGAAGGAGAGAGAGAGAGAGAGAGAGAGAGAGAGAGAGAGAGAGAGAGAGAGAGAGAGAGAGAGAGAGAGAGAGAGAGAGAGAGAGAGCAGAAGCCGAGATAAAGCTGCCTCTGCCATTATGGACTCCCTCATAACATTTTGCTTCCCCCTGAAACTTATTCTCTCTGAACTAATTTTGCATGACATATTGCATTTCTGCTTCAGCTATCATGAGGCTACCTGTGAATTAAACTGGGTTTGCGATACAGCAAATTTCCAGATTACATTTTGGACATGCAGATATCTCATATTCAATGCGATTTATTAATTCAAGCAAGACAAAACTGGCGGCGTTACCGGCAATTGTTATTGCGGGCGCCCCGCGCACAGAGATATGCAGGTTATTACAGGGGGAGCGAGGCAGAGGAGGGCTGCAGTGATGGATGCACAGGCCGATGAATGGGAGGATTTATGAATTCATCTTAACAAAGACTCCAAATCTAAAACTTGACTGTCACACGCGCAGTAACTAGACATTAACTCGAATCTAATGAAATCACATTTGATATCACTCAAACATTCATAAGGTAACAGGTGTGCGGCGTCTTCGCCATGTGTCCCTACAGGTGTTTACAAAATGACGCGGTAGCGTTTCTATGTTGGAGTTTTCGAATAAAAGCGTAATATTTTTACACTCTGCCCTAATTGTCGTCATACGTTTGTGAATCTGGAGGTCTGGCACCTGCAGAAAGGCAGCGTGGAAGCCAAACACATCACAGAGGCTTCCTTTATATTAAATCACTTATTCTTATTAACATGTTGGCCTCTGAACGTCACACACCTGGGTACACACACCCATACCAAGTAGGGCAGATAGTGTGCGTTAGTGCTGCTACCTGTGGTCCAATCATAGTGAGGTGGGCGTGGCCTTCGGGAGGAACCATTAAAGAGATGGAACAGGTCGAGAAGACGCAATATTCAGGATATTTCCATTCAAATTAGGTCCAGGTTTCATGTCTTTATTAGCTCTACTGTTGAATGCCGCATTATGGAGATATTTGGAATTTCCTTGCTACATTTGTATCACGCATCAGCATCTTATGTTCACGTTGAATCATCTTTCCTCTTCTCCCATCCCAAATTTGTTTCATACCCGTCCAAGCCATCTCAAAAGCTAACTAATTCTTAGCTTACTATTCCTCTTGTCGCATTTTTTCAGCTCGCTCCCATAGGGGGGCGATATCGTTCAAGCCTAAAACAAATCTGGCGCATCGCGAGGATATTTTGACGGGATGGAAATGCGCAAAAACAGGAGGACACCATGACCGTGATATACTCTCATGCGGACAGTCTTAGATAGTCACTGCTTTTTAAACACGATTAATTTCTTAGATATGACTGGACACGGTACACAGCCCTGGAATCCACTTGTCATATTTTTTGTTTTATCGTATCGTTCTCTGCATGTTTCAGCATAAAACAGCTCCTATGAGGAGAGAAAGTCTGCTCCGAGATGTGAATATAGTTTACACACGCAAGGTTAACACAAGGTCATACTGACAGAAGTGCAAAAATCGCTTGTAAATAACGCTACAGAAATCTCATATACGGCACAACCTTAGCAGTTCTTTGCAGGTTTTTCTGAAAACGTGGGACCTGGATTGGATTATGCTTTGTGGGAGAGGTGTTCGCGGATATTTGTGGAACAATAAAACAAAAAGATTTGCGTGTACACCGTTACCGCGATGCAAGAGGTCAGCGCCGAACGTGACTGGCGCGACGGCCCGATGAATTTCCTCCCATTCTCAGACAATACCGCTCTTCTTTGAAAGGATGTTTGCCGTGAAAAGAGTGATAATAAAGCCAAGCGGGCCAAAAGTTGAACAAAGGGGGGAAAAAATGATTAAGGAACCTTATTAAAAGCAACCTTGTAGATTCAGGCGCGTGATGGAGAGCACATTATGAGGCCTGATCCTTTTCAAATGACACCACGCTTTCCCGAACACGCCGAAAAACCTGATTAGGGTGACAAGCACTGAGTGATACTGCAAACCTGTTAATAACATGAAAATTAGAAGGGGCTCATGCAAAGAAAGGAGATTAATTTAGCTGGAGTCCATCTTGTGCAAATTGCGAAGTTGTGAATATGTTTTCAGATAATGAGCCTTCCTACTTGTCAGCTCACTTGTCATTTTCTGTAATTAATGTTAAGGAAGACTCCTTCCTGATGGTTCATATTACTCATGTACCAGGGAAATTTCTCCCCAGAAATAATTTACATTTATTATCATCAGTCTGTTTGTGTGGTTTATTTCACAGTGGAGTAATTTATTGCAGCACCATTTCGCTCGCCTTGATTAGTCACTCGTCAGACTGAGATGTAATTTTTTCCGTGGCGTGTCTGGTCGCTGGAAATTGAAAGTGTTTTTGGCACAGCGTGGTCCCTCCTCAGCTCTACCTTTCAGCTATTTTTCTTTCCTCTCTCTCCCCCTCTCTTTTTTCACCTGTTTTCCTCCTCGATCACGCCGCTTTAAAAAATACACCTCTGCTTACAAAAAATGACATTAATGCGCTCCCTCTCTTACTCTCTGTCTCTCGCGCGCTCACGCACGCACACACTCGCAAGAATTCTTTATCACTCGAGGGAGGGAGAAAGAAATAAATAAAAACACCAACTTCCACATAGATTAGAAGAGGCTAAAAGCTGCGCCGCTCGTGATTAGTTCTCCTGTTGAGACCTTTGGAGTAACAAAAATGGAATAAATTGTGGTCAGGAATTATTAAGACCGGGACGCCGGCGTCTCATCAGAGCAAAGATAGTCAAACATCCCTTCAAACAAAGAACTTGTGCATATGATTACATGTGCAAAGCAATATTTTAATTTATCACGCTGCTCGGTATGTCTATATCGAGTGGAGAATAATGAAATTACACATTTGATTTCTCTATCCGGGGAAGTTTACTCCCCTGAGTCTCCATAGATACCAAAGAGGCAGATTTAGCCTACAGTGGTGTGACCATAACTCAAAGAAACACTCGCTTCACGCAGATATTTAAATCAGCCTTGCTTAGTTACAAAGCGTTGCTTTTCTTTGTGCCAGTAAATTTATAAGCCCACTTCTTAAATGTATTATTCATCCAAGCATGTAAATAATGCATGCCTGGTTCCACAGTAAATTAACCCTTTACCTTACCAGGGATACAGAAGTCATTGTTTTGAGGGGGCAATTATGTCATTTAATTAATGTTGTAATTAATACTGTAATTAGCTTAAACACCCTGCAACCGGGTGCCACCACAAAGCTGTCTTAATTAAATAGATTGAATGGTTTCATATCTTTTTTGCACCGTCACGATGGCGCTCGCACAATTATTTGCCGCCTTGCCTTGACTTTTACATTTTCTAACTTAAAATAGACCGAGAAATAATTCTCTCCAGCGCCTGAGGGAAACGCACGCATCGTCAGCATTCAATATTTTAAACCACTTCTTAAATCTTTAGCTGCTGTTTTGGTAGCGGCCGGCCCGGAGCCTCTCCCGTGTCTCTGCGGAGGCTCGGTGGTCACATTCTGATGCCCCCTATTTCAGCGGGAGTCATCGTCTGCCAAACTTATGAGAGGAAATAAATCCTATTCCCACTTTGGCATAAGAAGTAAAAAGGTGAGCGAGAGCTGGGCGAGATCCTGCAAGCTTGTGTTTTACTGCTGCGGCACCGTGGCCGAGCGGGCGGACAGCTAATCCGCTATAGTAGAGAGTTTTTATCCCGGGCCGGGGCTGACAGTGATAGAAAGTGTTTTCCCCAAACTAGAAAAATAGTTGCGGTAGGATGAAATAGCAAAGAGGTCAGTGAATACTGAAGGATTTCCAGTCTACTCGACACAGCCAGGTTGCGGGTCCCGGCTTTGTATTCATGGGCTGCGAGCACCCGTTCGGCTCATCTATTGTGCATGTGTGTGTCAGGATCAGTTTTGAAGCCAGACGGGAAGCGGCAGCAGAAAGCAATAAGGAGGAACTCCCTGCTTGTAAAATTAATTCCCCTTAGTATGTCAGACTGGGGCTGCAGATGCTGTGGGGTTAGCAGGGAGACGAGATGTCCTCTTAACGCTGCGATCTGTTTGCGTTTTATTGCATCTCGAGGTGCAAAAAAACAAGGAAAAATTAAACCGCAGCAATCCGGACGGAGTTTCTGCGGGCCCGGAATAACATCGGAGCTCTTAAATGGCGCCGTTGTCTACGTATCCATCACGTTTGCATCGGAGGAATACCCCGGCTTTCTATTTGGTCGCCAGTGATTTTATCAACGTCATTAGACCATTCATTGAACTAAGTGAGGAATCCATCAAAAGCTGACAGGATGCTCCAGACTAATGGCTGTTAGGCTGTAATATTCTTTAATATGATTTTTATTTCCCTTAATTTCATCTTCTTTTACACAGGTCCCAAATCAGCCCACAGCCTCCGAGCACGTGAGAGGTTTTTCGAAATCAGCTTTTACAGGAGCTGCGTTCCCAGCGTGGATCTGTTCCGAGAGGAAAGTCCCGAAAAAGGAAAAACAACACAAAACGCAGCTTTGAGTAACCCGACGTGATAAACGCGTCGGGTGACAATTGCGTTTCGCTGCAGGGATGCGTGAAACAAATTAGGCCGAGTGTATATTACGTCTGCCGAGGCAGCCGGGACGGCAATTTGTGCACACGTGGAGCCCCCTGCACCTCCATTTGTAACTCTTCATACCTCTCTGCGTCTGGAAGCCACCTTCATCACACACTCCAACACTCTACATTAAAAATAGCTCAGCGGGTTTCAAATTTGTGCTGACACCAACCTAATTCTGCACCTCCTTTGTGTAGTTCCCCCTGTTCTTACACTTCATATCCTCCCAAACGATCAAGGGCGGCCCTGAAATTGCCTGAAACATAACAAAACAAATGAAATGGAAATTAATTTCTTGCAACAGGACTATCTAGCCGTGCCACTATTATCTTTCCCTGCTGTTTATCTGAAGCATGAGGAGGAGATAATTTTACAATTAATGGCAGAGGATTCAGAACCCCGGTGTAATCATTAGATGACACATCTTGAAGAAATAGCCCTTCATATTGCCTTACCCTGGGCTTCAATAATCTTGACCCTGGGTATTAATGGATGAGTTAATGGCCTGCAGAAATCCTTTAATTTATGCCAGGGTGAATTAAGAATAAGTAATGGATTCTGCTTTTCAAACGTCCAGACGAGGCATTTCCGTTCAGCCTATCTGAGAAATCAAATTATCATATTATCTCTTTGAATGGGTATTCTGAAGCCATATTTCACCATATCTGATGGGAATAGTTTTGACATTCATTACATGACTCCTGCTTTATTGCGGCGGGCGAGTACATGCTATGACAAAAGGGGGATAATGATTTTTCTAGCATGCGACAAGCGGCGCTCAAAAGCAAAAAGGATCACAAATGACAAATCAAACTTTCAGCGTGTTAATGTAAATACAAGTGTAATTATGGGCGCCCGAATTGGTTCGACTCGGAGGAGGGAGGCTCGCTCACCTTTGTCCCCCCCGTTCACAAGAAATTGGACCAACATGTGACACTTCTCAAACGTTCACGTCAGGAACTCGTCAAGAGTTCCTGTTTTCTGACGCTTTGTTTAAACACAGTTGGCGAAAACAATTGTCCTGTCACACCACAGTGAGCATGCTAATTCCGTTTGATGAACACTTCAAATTAGAGCAGGACTCACATTCATGCTCGGCCGATACCGCTATGCGACGCTTAACATCTCCACGAACCCAAAGATGAAAATAATTTGGAATCTGAGTGCCATCAGTGGAATCTGATGTTGTGCATCTGTGCTGTTTTTATCTGTTCTGGATATGCAAAATAAGATAATAAGATGTGATTTGATGTGAGATATGCGATATGTCTGTATAAAGAATGACATTTTGAGACTCACACACTTAAATCCCATCTAAACATTCTTAGAAATGATACTTTAAGTTTTTTTCCAATGTGCAGTGCATGAAGTTGCACCATGGAAATGGAAAAAAATCTTCTATCATTAAGTAAGACGAGCCACAATTCCCTCAGAACTGCTACTGAGCTGCTAAGACCAGGCGGGAGTTGTACTTTAATACAAAGGGAGAAACACACACACCATATTTTAAAGCTGCACTAAGGACAAAAAGAACACAAACACACCCTCGCACACCATGGGGGTTATCAATCACCACACAGACGGACCTAATTAACGCTCTTTACTTTTACGTTCATCCACCCGCCTTCTAAAAATATTTGGATCCTCGGCTTCCTCGCCGCTCCACTGCCCATTCATTTATTTGGGGTCTGGGCCATTTTAGCCGGGCGAGCAGTGTACACTCAGCTTGACGGTGCTTGTTTGCTGAGAGGGCTGCCTGTGGTTTTATATATGAGCTCTGTGAGACCCAGGAGACGCAACACTGCAAGACTACATGTGGGCTGCAAAAAGCAACAAACAACCAGGAAGCCAGCAGCATTTATTTACTTTTGCCACCTCTAATATTAAGTTTTTGAAGTCCACGCGGCATTTTCACAAACTACACCGTGTGCAAATTAGCATTTTCTTACTGCATCTTTTTTTTTTTTTTTGCGTGTGACTCAATACTATTGAGGGTGTGTGTACGGGGGGTCGGGGGAGGATGGGTGCGGTCTCTCCTGGTGTGCACTTATAGGGAGTGATGTCATTGCACATGTCACATAAAGGAGGTCTGACGCCAGCGGTAACACTGTCAGGACGCTGCTTCGCCGCCATGAAGTCACCCCGACATTGTTTTTTTGTTTTTTTTCCTTTCTTTCCTTTTTTTCTTTGCACATATCACTTGGCTCCTCGGGTTGTACGACACCACGAGATGCCTCTTGCCATCAACCCGCGAGAGTGAACCTGAGCCTCCTCGACCCCCAAGGCGTGCGGAAACTGAAGTCGCGCGCACACCTTCCGCTGTCAAATACCAACACAACACTGGCAGTTATTTGGGCTTTGTTTGTAATCTTTTTGGGCGCTTTGTCAGGCGAGCGCGGTGATATTAGTGTGAGTGCACAAAAGCCCCCGAGTGGTGTCACGCACAATTAATGTCCCCAGGTAGCAACTCCATTAGTCTTATGAACTCAAGTCGCAGTGGGGAATGCTAATGGTGGCGGTGCCGTAGGGCATTAGGAAGGAGTGCAGCCAAAGCTCCCACTTTACCCTTCCATTTGACCAGCGCACCTCCATCTCACTTTAGAGCGCCCACGACCACGACCGACACCATCCCCCCCACACCTCCACACGTTAGCCAGACGCTCTGTCAAGTCGCAAGCAGCCTCTGAAGAGTCCGTCGGCAATGTGAGCTTGATTTGATCGCTCAGACACGCACACTCACACACACAGTCACAGACTACGTACAGCTCTCTTAGAGGAGTGGGGAGAATCACAATGCACGTTTATTTTTATGGGGATTTTGTTAATGCCTTATCGATTTCAAAGCCTTAGTGTCTAATTATATGTTTGATTGTTTCTAGATCTCTGTGTAAAGAGTAGAACCGATTCTCATGCCAAAAATTCAATTTTAGGTAATTTTACTCTCTACAATTGGGCACATAACTTGTTGGAGGCAAAAAAAAAAACATATATCTCCTTGTACTTTAGCTTACTATTGTCTAAACTTCTTGGAATATTTCCTAATGATATTTGCATTCTGTGTTGAAGGGAAAAAACGCGTGAATCAAATGTATGAATATGTGTTACATAACTTCATCACAATGCACACATTCCTGTGTCTGTAGTGCCTAAGTTTGCCTGAAATATCGCAAAAAAAATTTAAAGAAACAATGTTTGGCCATCTACGTGTTGAAGTCCAGTGTGAAGTAACACCGCCTCTATCCCTGCAGCCACGGACACACTATGGACGGTGTGAGTATAGAAACAGCAGGAAGTGTCTGGACCTTTAAAAATGTGGTGTGAATTAACGCTACAAACTCGTCCCACCGGCTCGGTGATCGTTTTTACGTTTCCGGCGTCCCATCTGAATGTCTCGTGTTACATAACCGCACCACGTACGTGTCAATCAGACGGGGCCTATAAAAGTCTCTATTTTCAGCTCCTTGTGAAAACACCCCTATGTGGTTAATCAATGTCAACTCCCATAAATGTTGACTTCCATCTCAGCGGCCTCAAATCCCACATGGTCACATGACCTCCTGCACCGCTGATCCCCGGCCTGACCTTGCTGCTGCGGACGTGTGCACCGCTTCATTTGATCTTGCGGGCCTACAGCTGAGCCTGAACCGCGGCCGCTGGGCCCGTCGGACCCGTGGCCACTCTAGCGTGGCCGCGTTCGGCCCGAACCAGCGGCTCCCTCTACCTCTGGTCGAGTCGATTCAGCGGTCCAAAGAACACATGGTGGGGGGAAAGAGGTAGAAATGATTGGCGATGAACAGCGTCGGGCGGAGGGAGGGGGGATCATTTTGTTGAGGTGTTGCGTGGCTGCCATCTCTCGAGCAAACACCAGGTTGGCTCAACAGTGACTGCTAACGGAGGGAAGTCACTCCGTGCCTATTCACAGCCTTTATTACATTATCAATTACAGATTATAAATGTACTCCACGTGGTCCGCTTCTCCTCAGCTTACTCCATCATGTGGTGCCGTCATCACTCAAACTGAGGCCCACACGGGAGGGCCGGCGTGACTCCCGGGTTCCCAGGCACCCTCTCGCCATTGCCATGGAATGCAGTGGCGGTTTTATTGCTTGTGGCAGTAATTGCACTTACATTTGACGGCCTTTTGTTGAGATAAACCCCAAAGCTGGCTTTCTGTTAGCTGCCGCTGCGGGCCGATAGGCTGGCGGCGCTCTCCGACACGTGACAACTTATCAGGCTGGAGCCAAATTCCTGTCTCTCTGCCTACCTGCGTCAGATGGGCAGCGGCAGAGCCAGACGGTAAAGGACTCGGGACTCTTTAAACAGTGTGTTAAGGCGCCCGCTGCAGTCATTTAATGTATAGATCGGAGAGCTTCCACAACAGTTTGAAGCTAAGATTTTTGATTTTATAGCCTTCCCGTGAATGAGCCGAGCAAGTGTTCATATTGATTTGCACATTAAATATATTAGTAATAAAACAACATCCTGCTGCAAACCAATTGTAAAATCAATAGTAATTGGAACCAAAATATTATGAGTGCTTGGTCTGCAGTCTTATTGTCTCTGTAACTGACCAGCAAAACCTGTATGTTTGCGCGATAAATGCGATAAATATTGATAACAATGTCAAATGAATGTATGGGTGTAATTCTGAGGGAGTCTAAATATAAATTGAATAAGAAGAAGTTTGAGGTGAAAAAAAAAAGAAGTGCTGCGGGGTTAACAAAGCAAAACGGTGCCATGTGCTGCTGGGCCGTGATGAACTTGTTCCACGGCCGCTATCGATCCGGAGAAAATGAGAAAATTTTACAGACACGCACATAAGACGATATCAGAAGCCATCAAACTTTTTACAAAGAGCCACCACACGCTATTAGGACCCGGACTGCCTCGTCACATTGATCCTCCCGCATGAGGAGGAACAGTGGGGAAAGGACATGGGCAAAGTTAGAGGTAATACACAGATTATTTGATGTGATAAAAACAACCCCTATGAGGCAAATCCTGGTTAGATCTGGACAGTTCAATCACATATAGAAGTTACTGTGATGTTAATGTTCATTCTGGTGGTAAAAGGTGTGTGGAGCTTTGATGTAAAATCATTACATGCCGTCCAAGATTGGCTATATTGTACGGCTACACTACGAGTTGCTAGCGCTCCGGGCAAGCTACAAGCCGGGACAACCATAACACCTTTCAAAGCAAACTGGCAGCGTGAAAAGCTGCAAAATGTCAACATCGGCGACAAGGAAACACATTCCATGTGTGTGTTCCAGGTATTTGACGACTAATTACTAGAACGCAACATTTAGCTTCGACTTCAAACAAGCTGCTGCTTCGTAGCTAGCTAGTATCCATTGTCTTGGATACAGAACAAAGCATTTCCATCTAGGACAATAGGACCTTTTCTCTTGGAGTAATCTTATTTCTGGGCTGAAAATTTGTGTGATTAGCAGAAAAATTCCAACTCCAACTAAATGCACAATTATCTCCAGCTTGGTGTTATCCAACAATTCTATACTACTAGCCTAAACCTAGGCTAAAACAGCTTCAGGACTAGGCTCTTTACAGACCAAAACAAGAACAAATCTATCAGAGAAAGTGTGTGTGTGTGTGTGTGCGCGTGTGTGTGCATGTGTGCGTGTGTGGCCTGCCAGTCATGCAGTGAAATCGTTGATGCTTTACTCCTACAAATACTCTGGTGTGGTAAGGTTGTTTACACACTGTGTCAGACACCTGAAACAATCCATGAAAAAAAGGCTTTTCCCGGGACGTTGTGTAACCATGGGTGTACTTTTAATAGCAGCCGTGCTCCTCCTCACGCGCCCGGCCGCTCCTCTGGTGTGGGGATCCTGCCGGCAGGAAAACAAAGCATGAGGAGCGTCTTATTCTCCACAGAGTGCCCGGGGGGCGAGGAGCGAGCTGGCTGCCATCCTGGAGGCTTTGAGTGCTTTATAACCGCGTACACAAAGGACTGGCTTCCCACAGCCTGGTCATTAACAAGTGGGCAGCCGTGAAGGCGAAGCCTGGAGAGGGGCCTTCCAACTGTCCTGCCGCCACACCTGCTTCCGTGCACGTTCAGGCAGCCCGGGCCGGCCTCGCATGAAGAATGGTTCGCAGCCAGCCAAACTCCAGGGGAAAGCAAGCCCCTGCACTGCTGTCATGTTTGGTCGATAATTCAAGAGTACTTCTGACAACGGCGTACACCTCAGGACCACAATACGAGCGGAATTTTGCAGCTTTGTCATCATCATAGTCCCATCAGTGAAGCCGGGAGGCTGACTTTAATAAGGAGCTCTACTGACTGGAATATAATAACAATTTAATATTGTAGCTAATACCACTTGCCAGCCTACAAGAAAAGAAAAACACAGTTCGGAACTTATTCGGCTGACTCAGCGTTTCAGTTTGGCACTGCGCGTCTCTGGAGACAGTGCATTTGTGTAAGAAAACACCAGAGAAATACACAAAGCTCAGCCTGCACCTCCAGCCATGACATAAAGTCGCAGTGCACCTGAAAGGAAAGCCTCACATGCACATATCTCAACATTTAGCTAGCTAACCGATTCAGTTTGGCACTAGTAAATAAAAGCTCAAGTGAAAAATGAACCTCACCGAGTCTGTGCTATATAAACAAACACCTTGGGTACCAACGGTGGATGCCACACTGCTTGAGGTCAAGACAGAATGAGGATGTGCCAAAATAAACACATCTCACATGTACTGACTCATCAACTGTCTACAACGCGTCTCGTCATCTTCACACACACACAAGCACAAGCGTTTTGAAAGCTGTCATCCGTCACTTAAGCTCTCCACGAAGCATTTTAAGGGGGTCACATATGGCAGCAACCTCCAGACAAAAAGACATGAATGACTCCAAAGGAGAGGATGGACACTCATATTTGAAGCGCTATAAACAATAAATTTTACTATTCACCATAAACTGGTGTGGAAAGAGAGGTCATTTCAGCCTCTGCAGGCTGCTAATGTTGCTGTGAATCTCCCGTGTCATGTCATTTCCACCCAGGTTGTCATGGAAAATATCATTGCGGCTTTGTGATTTCCTCAACGTCACTGTTGAGTAGATATAACCTCAAATTTGCCAATTACGCGCAGAAACTCAGAAAATGCAGCTTGCAGAGTTACAGACAACACTGCAGGCACTTGGCATTATAATACCCGAGTGTGTCCGTCATTTATATTCTGCAGAGTGACAGTGGAAATATCACAGGCTGTGTCTGCTTTGGAGCGTTTTGGGACAAATGCCATACCTGCTATTTTCCCAGCGAACAATGTCAACACACGCAGACACATCACACACCGGACCGGAGTAAATTTTGATGGATGTCTGCTAAACTTCAGCGCCGAGCAGATATGTGACATTTACTTACAGAGACTGTGCAGCGGCCCCGTCGTAGTGTTATGTAAATAGCACACCTGTCCATACGGCGACGTGCCTGGCGTGCCGAGACTTCTGCCTTTTAGCTGGAATACTGTATAAGCATGACATTTCCTGCCATCTGTGGATCTACCTGAAATGATTGGGGGTGGTGGGGCTACGGTTTAAGAGGCTGGCAGACACGTTTTGCAAAAACAAAAAAGCATTTCTGGAATCATTATCTTCTACGGCCTCTGAGGACAACACAACAGAGGCCTTTGTTTGTTTCATTAGTCCTTCGTTGCTGTTCAGATATTCCACCCTTTAAATTTGCCAGTATTCCAGAGCAAACTGTAAAATACTCCCTCGTCTGAGTGCGACAGTGGTAGGCAGCCTGACATCTTAATACAAATTACTGTTGAACTTCCCTCTCAAGATGGCGTCCTTTATATTACCTGTAATAACAGCACATGATTGACAGACTAACCTTTAACACAGCGCTCAGCTTCACGTGGGTAAAGTGCGATAATAGCCGTCTACATAGCTGTAATAATTTGTATTAGCATTCCGCTGTGGCCTAACAAAGACAAATGCTGTCATTTCACGGGCCTCTCCATCACAGTCAGGTTTTGATAGCGCGGCAGCTTTTGATCTCCTCTCAAAGTGCTATCACACTGGCTTCTTCCTCCAGGTTCATCCCCACTTTGAGGAATGGTGAAAAATGAGGAGGGACCGGGCCGACAAGTTGGATGATGGATTGCGAGACCATCAATTTCTCCACCAGACCCTTCACTAGCAAGCCAGTCTGTGGAATTTACATTATTAATATCTTGTAATAATCTCCAACACAGACAGTGGAAAGCAAATGACTCTTCAAACTCGAGCAGGTGCATCGACTTTGTACCACAAGCGTCAGGCTCCCCGGGCTGTAATGGCTTTTAGGTGGGTACAGAAGACGTGTCAGATGCACTTCTCTAATTATTTTGGTCTCATCGCGTCCTGCATAAAAGTGGTGAGGAGCAAAATCCATACTCGATAACAATGAAAAATTCATATTGTTTTTTTTCTCATTCCTCAGTCGCCCTCCACCTCTCCCACTCCTTCCCTCACTCACTCCCTGCTCTCTTATTCTGTGATATATTTAAATGTTAATAACCATTCATTCCTGACACCCTATCTACCAAGCACCAAGTTTAACAGGAAATCTATTTAATCTGAGGAATCTCATTACATGATCATGGCAGCAGCTAAAGCCCCGACTATTGTCAATAGATGGGAGGTAGAGGGAGAAGACGGAGAGAGTGAGAGGAAGAGAGAGAGAGAGAGAGGGAGAGAGGGAGAGAAAGAGAAAGGGAGGGCTCCCACAGACACGACCGTACAGTACATGGAGAGGAGAAAAAAATGAATTCAGGAGCGGGTGTTTAATTTAATCATTGTGCGTGAAACAACATAAAGGAGGCATAAAGACTCTTGCTTCTTCCTTCGTTTGAGCAGATAATGATTAAATGTTTTCTTTTGTGCCGCACAGCTGAAAGGTTTAATCATTCCTGGAGCCATGCAGAGGGGGAAAGTGGGGAACCGCACACACTTTAGTGCGTTTGACATTATTCTAAATATGAACTTCTTTTAAGGCCATTAAAAGATTATCACTGATTTAGCTGAATGTCTGTTCAGAGCATTAGCCACAGACTGTTCCCCAAACCCCTCCAAACGCCATTCTCCCCGCTTCTATTATCTCATGCACACAGCACTATTTAATTTCATTTCCATGAATATGCAATGAATTTAATTTTGAACACTATTTTCATCTGCTCCTGTAATCACAAAAAAATGCCGGTGTAATTAGTTTCTAATTACTTGGTGTAATTGTTGTAGTAATCATTTTAATTACCCAAATGCAGAGACATTAGACGCTAAAAGGAAAATAATCTGCTTGTACCTCCTACTGTGACCGCCATTCTCCAGAGTTTGATATCTACACTTTGACATGGGCGGCTTCACATTCGCAGACAGCGGCGGCAGAATGCTGCTGCTGCTGCTGCTGCGTATGGATGTTTTATAGTTGGCGTGTACTGTAGGAGAGGAGCGGCGAGGGGAAAGAGGGGCGGGAGACACGCAAGCAGACAGACCGCTGCAGACTTACATTGTAGCATCTCTCTGCAATCTGCTCTGCGGAAATTTGCATGCCCCGAAAAGCCATTAAGTTAAAATATACAGTTATTGTACCTTTCTGGGACCGGCGCCATACAAATGCTTATTGCATGTGCTTATAGCTCAGTCTACCAGATGGTAAATCATGAAATTTTATGAAATTATTGCACCAGTGAGGTGTTTTGAAAAGGAGCAGCTGTGAGGGAGATGGGACATTATAAACACTCACAGGTGTTCTGTCTTTCCCCACCGCCAGCCACAACATAAAAAATTAAATTATAAACAAACCGGCAAATGTTATAATCTCCTTCACAGATACACTACTTACAAGAGAAATTGCTTAAACCAAGCAAAGAATTTAATTTTAATTTGCATAAAATATTTATTGAGGCTCAGAAATTTCATAGTGGGAGCCACTCATCTGCCAAGTTTGGAAATTGCTGAAATGTACGTAGCCCTGGCTTCTCGGCGCCGTGGATGAAGATCCATTAGGGAAGGCTCTAATGGGCACTTCACCCAAGCACATATGGGCAAGTACACCTAATAAGAGGGAGCTGGTCAGTGCCAAACACCACAACAAGCTTGTGTTTCTCATTAAGATTTTATTCCTTCCTTAGTATTTAATTAGCCGCTCTAGCAGAGGGACCGGGGAAGATAGCCTCACATTTACCATGTTGCCACCTTCCAAGTCTCCGGGATGTAAACTGGAGGTCTCCTGCTCCCAGGCTTACAAGTCTGGCATTATGGGAAGACGACTTGTTGCTGGGAATAGTGTCATCTCGCCCCGAATGAGCCCTGCAGCAGCCCTTTTGGTGTTTATCCACAAAGAAGATGCGGAAAGATTCTTGTTTTTTGGCCAGAGAAGCTGTGCGTGATGGGCTGGTGGTGCTGGCATGGAGAGGTTAACGGCTGGGTGAGCGCAACAAACGCACCTCTGCCAGCAAGCACCCGTGTTTGTTGCTAAACAAACTGCTCAACCGTTCCAACTCACAACCTTATCACGTCTAACTTTCTTGGTGGTAATTTAGTATTTATTCGGGCATTTCTGTTTCAACTAATTGTGACCACGTGGCTGTAATCAGGGCCGCCGTCTTTCCAAACAAGTCTTTTTTTATTATTGTTGTTGTTGTTGGATCTGATTTGACACTTTTTATCCAGTAAGTAAAATGTAAATTTAAATTCCTCATCCAGCAGCACACATGCAGCTTCGTCAACCTCAGATATGAATAAAAATGCAACATACCTAAAGCTTTTGGCAATGTCCCCTAGTCCTAGGATAGCATAAATCAGTAAGGAAGACACAGAGGTGTAGCCCCTTGCGTTACATCAGCATATGAAATGTGCCAACAACTTAATGTTTAGCCACAATTTCACAGTTTGAGCTTCGGCCTGTTGACAGCGTCCAGTGGGAGCTGAGCCGCATTCACTTCGATGAAGACAACACCTTTAATGGTCCGTTATCCCTCACTGTGCACAGATGTAGAAGAGTGAAATGGCAAACGGGTTTAACGCAGGATTTTTGCTTGTTAGCATTCAGTTAACAAAGTGAAGATCTACATACATGGTATTATATCAACTAGGGAATTGAGGTTAAACCTATTCTTTGTTTGGGACAAATTACAGCACCACAGTTCAACAAATGCAGATATTTTCTTAGACACTGGCTGTGCGTGACAAGGACGATAACGTATTCCGATGAGATGCGTGCGTTTGGTCTTTGAGCAAACGGGCGCTTGGACGCAGAGTTGTGCTGCGAGGCTTGGCTGCGACTCTCCTGCATATTCATAATATTCCACTGCTGGACATGGCTGCCCTAAATAGGCAAAGAGCGTGCAACACTCCAGGCAGTTGTTTTTTTTTTTCTTTTCCCGCTCATTCTTTGAACTCCTCCAGCACGTACCGATCAACACCCTCCGAGGTATTTATATCATATCACCCGCAGGCCCTGCATCGCCGTGTTCCTCGTCAACAGCACGGAGGAAGAAGCAGCGCGTGAAAATAAAACAATGATTAAACAACTTCCCTCAATCAAGCTATTACTCATACCGTCGTCGTTCCATTTGTCTGTCTTTCTCAGATTTGTGTCTCTGCACGCTTCTCCTAATTACATTGCGGGATGAGAAACAAAATGAAGTAACCAGCGGTGTAACAAGGTGCAACGTCCCGTGATTGCTCCATTTGAATCCAAACTAACTTGTGAGTTATTGTTAATTTAATTGCAGCCAGGTTATTTCACTCCTGAGAGGACAAACAAGGACACAATTCCCGCTTGCAACAAACAAGTTGAGATGATGTATAGAACTGAGGCCGATCCTTTAGGAAGAGGAACGCGTGGGCTGGCATTTGTTTATGGGGCTTTAAAACTCGGCACCTTCTCGCACAAAACAAAGCCTCTCAACGGGAAAATCTCATTATGATTCCTAATGACAAATTCACCCTTTCCAATTATTTGCTGCCATTTCAAAGCTATCTTGGACTCTGTTTGCGCTCGCTTGGCCGTAAACCCAGCAAGGTGGCGCATCGAGCCGGACAATGATAAACTCTCCTCAGTAACGTTGCTGAGAAATGAAATGGCACGCAGGACACCGGCGCCGTCCTTGTGCTGAAGTCACTTTCCAACTTGGACGGCGTCCGTTGGAGTATTGCGGCCTTGGTAGACGGACAACTGCCCCCCCGCACCCGACAGACACAAATAGATTAATCACAAATATCAAAAATCAAGAACAGTTGTGCAATATGGTAATGGCGGATGCATCAGGCGGTAATCTAATGTGCTTGCAAATGACCTCAAACTCATCAACAAGAGCTTTTAATGAAATAACACCCTCAAATGAACACTGGGAGAGAGTGAGGAGTGAGCAATGGCTTTTCAGGGTGGTTTGAATTTTTAATTGCCTGTCGGGTGAATATTAGATAAAGCTTGATTAGAAATAAATTGAAAATCTCTGCTGAATGCATTTGCTGATAGAGGCGGTGACGGGGACGAGCCAGGACGGCGGGACATCCGGCGACGGAGCTGGGAGACGCGGGAAGGTGATTGATTGACCAACTATTAGTGTTTTTTTCTTAATATCTTAATAACTGCCCCACAGCCACCCCCACACCGCTTCACACTCATCCTCTCCACACGCAGACATACAATTACGACGGACAACGCCTTGCAATTAAATCAGCTTTTTCTCAGACACGCCATCAAATCTAACACGGCCCGTTGAGGTCCGATGCGGCTGCAGAGGATTTGCGGAGGGATTTTCTCCTTTGACCAGTGCTGCTGTAGGCCACATGTGAGCGCCTAACCTTTACCAATACTTCTAAGTCGGCGTTTTCTCTTGGTCGCCATTCTTAAAAGCCTACAAAGTGAATCGCATTAGTCAGGAGTCGTTCTTGACAGACTTTTCAACTCCGACAAAAGCTGTCAATGCAGAGGTAAGTTAGGGGCATACAAGGGCAAATACTGCTTTTACAAGAGGGGATGAATAATTGAATGACTCCAAAGTAAAGCATATTAAGTAAATGTGCCATCTTAAAATGGGAGTTACATGTTGACTTCTTCACCTTTTTCTATGCAATATAACACAGACCATGCAAAGGACAAAGTAAGCACTCATTCCATGCCACACCACGATCTAGCCGCCACTTTTCCCGAGTAATGTTCCTAATGATTTTCAACCTAAGCCTGATGGATAAACTTTGCACATTGTGCTTGCATCCTGGAATAAAATCCCAATAAGTGACAGTGACGTGCAAAGGTTCTTCATCATTGTCACCACAGAGGAGCGAAAGTATTTCACTGAAGTCAGAATGAAAACATCAGAGTCGGAGCCAGAGATGTGACATTTGGGGATGTGCAGACAGACATATGCCTCGGCTCTAAATGTGTGTCATTTGTATAAAGCAGCCGTACATTTCAGCTGACAGAAAAGTTTCACGGGTCTTTCATTTGGTGCCAAATCATAACATTGCTTTTATCTCCTGCTTCACCCGTCCCAGCCGGCTGGGAAGAGGCAAAACAAGCACAATAACGGCATTCAACTCCTCCACATTAACCTTAAGAAATTGAGGATGGGGAGGACTTTTGAAAAATAAAGATGTCAAACATTAAAGGTGGCATTGATGGCCAGGGAAGGAAGACAGCTTTCTTTAAATTTGGGTTTATGAACCCGAGTTCATAAAACACCAAAAATAAAAATCAACCTATTTTGCTGGAATAGAGATCCCTCCGCTCTCTTAAACTAATGAGATCAGAAATACAAGGGCGATAAACGATTTAATTTCACCTACGCCATTGCTGTTTCGCAATTATTTGGCGGGACCGAATACGTTCGTCTGTGCTCGTTCCTGCAGGTGTGAACTACTTCTGCAGCTGCAATAACAAACAAAATCATACAAACACAATCTAACATCTGCAGTGCACTTCCAAATGTGAGCAATACATTTGGCAAAACATTAATTACATTTCCTGTGAATGCTTGTTGCGTTTACTCAAAATATCAGCACTGTATTATCATTCCTCGGGTAAATACGATGAAACTAAATCTGAGTTTGACGTTCAAGTAACACCTATATTTACTTAAGATGCAGATTCAAATCTTATCATGCCGTCTACAGGACATCAACAGGATTCTCAGCACAACCAACAATACCTCAATATGCATTTAAACATACTGATTTCCAATCTCCCTTTGGTGAGGCTGGTAAAGCGAGAGCAAAGATGTGTGGAAGTCAAACATCCCTTTAAAGACCTCTTTTCAAATTCCTCCTGAGGTGAGGATTTAATGATCATTTTCAATAAGCAAGCGGCAGCCAGAGAGCCCATCTATATGAAATAACTACTTCCAGATAACAGAGGCCATCACAGTGACAGGCGGGTCAAGAGGTCGGCAGACTGCAGAGCCTGTGCAGTGGGCTGTGTGAAATAAAGGACACAGGGGACAGCCAGCCGGGCTCATCTGAGCCGCCTCAAAATACAGGCTGCTCTTTACACGCAACCACACACACACACACACGCCACAGTGGTGTAAACAAACCTGCAAGCTAGCGCTGCTTCCTGTTTGGTTTAAGGCTCTGAGCCACTCTGTGCACTATATCAATGTAGAAGCATTTTATCTTCATCAGTGTCGATGTTCGCAGAATATGCAGCGGCGGCTTCGATTTCAAAAGCCATGTCAGGACGACGGTTTAAATCTGTGGGTTTTAAATTGATTGTCTGTTTTTGTGCATTTGTCCCCATTCACCTGATTTAGCATTCACTCATCTTGTGGGTTTCAGGTTTCTACTTAAAAAGGGGAAAAAATGCTAATTCAGCTCTGAATATCACAAAAATAGGGTGATCCTTAGTTTACAGTCATGAGAGATTGCATTTTACGGAACCATGAGAATAACTTTGTGAAATAAATGTAATATTCACTTCATCATCGAGCAAGAAACAGAGACAAAATTGCTAAGGAGATGATTTGGCAAATGGTATTGTTATTGTTTACAAGAAATGATTCTTCCGAATATTGCTAATTTTATCTCAACAAAAAAGTTGAAAATTTGTAGAGATAACTTATTGCTTAATTTTTTTCGACAAAATTTAACCAATATTTTTGCCTCAGCTCATCATTTTCATCCAAGTAGCTAACAGTGACAAGAGGTCAAGATTTTCTAGGAACACGGTTTGTCACCGAGTGAAGTACAATATTTACCTCTATTTTTCTCACAGTGGCTGAGAGACTGGCAAAAACAAGCTTATCCAAGCAAGGTTTAGGAAAAAAAAAGAAAAGAGGAGGTTACTTAAGCCTGCAGAGAATTAGCTGTGACCCGGTGCAGTGAAGATAAGCCAAACCAAATCAGGGGGTAAGAGTCAGGAGTGCTCCACGCCAACACGGCTGACGGAAGTGTGCTGAACGTAGGCGAGTGTTTCATTTATTTAGACGGCTGGGGGATACACTGTTTATTGCTTGTTTTCCATCTATATTGAATTCTGCCTGAATCGAGACGGTCAAGAGAAAGGCAGCAAAAAAATTCAGATGCCTTATTCAATCTCGGGGTGTGGCAGCAGCAGCAGCGGCGGCGGCGAGAACCGCAGGACTGCTCGCGTGAGAGTGTGAAAAACAAAGATCTATCGTTGAAATGTGTCTACGTCGTTTCATATATCATTGATTAGACAAAATAAAAAAGCCATAAGACTGGGTGAGGAGAACACAGGGCACGGATGCTGACATTCTATCACGGCGGACACATATTGACTGTGCTCTGAAAGTAGTCACTCACTCATCAGTGTGAGGCAGGCTGATTGAGTTGCCAGCAGCCACTAAATGAGGCCTCCATCCACTGCGGGTCGAAATGAACTGCAATCTTTTCAGCCCTTGTTGCAGCCAAGAGACCGAGCCAGAGTGTGTTTGCACGCCTGCGTGTGTGTACGTGCATGAGTCTGTTTGCAAGAGGCAGAGCAAGAGAGAGATTTAAAACCCAGGAGGATTCCAAATAAGTTTACTGAGACAAAAAAAAAAAAGCCCAAGAGCAGGGAGAGGGAGAGAGAAAGAGAGAGAGAGAAGAAAGCCATGAAAACAAAGCAGCTCAGGCATCTGACTCTGAGATGTTCTTTGTCTTCTTTGTAATCTTATAGATTAAACCCCAGCTGCATCATTCTCTCATCAAACTGTTACGCTGCGCAAAGACTGAAGAACAACACGATTTGTCAGAGGGACGGCGCTCGGACGAGCTTCCCGCTGCGGCTAGCGCGCCTGCCTGCTCGGCCTCCCACTTCGCCATCGGTCTTAGCTTGAACCCTCTTGGTATTGCAGAGACAGAGAGCGCACAGTTAATTACGGCTAATGAAAGCTTGTTTTGGCGGCAGCGGAGGGGCGTACGTTTGGGGGAGAGGGAGAGTCAAGCGGCTTGAACCGGAGGCTTCCACGCGCAATTTGTTTGAACCTGGGTCCTCGTCGCTCTCTGCATGCTAATTTACCTTGGGGCTGCGCCGCCTGTTTTTAAATATCGTTAATTGACTTTAGAGCTCATCAGCGTGCTTCGTCTTCATTAGGTTAATGAAAAGGCCCAGTGTTTATTTTTCGTAACAGATTGTGGCAATGACATAATCTAATCGGTTACTTCCACTTCCTGAAGAATTGAGTCTTTCTGATGTGAGCTGCTGGAACCGTTCAGATGTTACGACGTTCGCGGGCGTCTGTCTCTGACAAGGCAAGGACGGGGGGAGGAATTAGAGTAAACACATTTAGCCCTCGGCATGAATCTATGTTCCCCCTCTCTAATCGACAGTGTGAACTAACAAGAAGGTAATGGTAGTTGTGATGTGTGGGGTGTCGGGGGAGGCTGGGTGGGAAAGAGGGGACGGCCTTTGAAAATGGGAGGATTGCGAATTCATCTCTGTGAAAACCTAATGGGCTGAAATAAATCAGCCATGATGGAACGTCCCTGACCCGTGTCGCCATCCTGAGGGGTCCTGTAAGATTTCGAAGAGCAAAAGAGAAAATATCCTCGACTGTTAGTGGCACAAGCACAACCAATACTAGCACATTATTCAGATATGAAGGGCTAACACACTCTTTTAGAACCCCGGAATGAGGTCGCAAAACACCTCATTTTATCGCAGAACTGATTCATGATGGCTGCCGCCGCCTTTTTTTGTTTTTTTTCTTCTTCTTCCCCTTCTCTCTCTACCCATGACCGAGTCTGTCCACACCTGCGGAGAGAAGACGACAGCCAAAACAGGACGGGACGCGACAACCTCCCACGTGCTGTCAACACATTGCCTTTATTTATGGAAGGATACGTTTTGGTCTCTGGATCTGAGAATAATGTGAGAATAAAGCACACATGTGGAAATGTAATTCGCCAGGCGGGAAAGCGGAGGGAGGTTATCAATCAAAACCGTCCTCACCGTTAGCGAAAATAGAAGGTAGGGGCGAAGTGAGGGGCTCACTGCATCCAACACCAATTTAGATATTTACCTCAACTTTCTCACTGTTGTGATTACTTTTACCTTTTACCCGCTTGTCTGTTTGTGTCACTTTGTCTTATACTGTTGTGCTTTTGTTGCACGGATGGAGATGAAATCCATTACTGTTATTATCAAAATAAAAAGTCATTGTGTTGATGAATTATGTCATCACGACTCTATGTTTGCAAGCATAATGCGCAGCTGTGATATATGCAATTTATTTGATTAAGCACTAAATCGTTATTATTGTTTGCTGAATCAGTTGACTGGACACTTTTTCACGACAGCGTTTCATTCATCTTGAAAATGAGAAGTGGGAATGGGGGAAAAATAAAGCAGAGAAAGACGAAAGATGATGAGATTTCAAAGGTGTCGTGGGACCCGGGCCCAGAATACACAAATAAACAGACATTGGACATAATTTGCCTCACTCCAGCACGGATCGAGGTTTTATTTGAACTCCTCACTTGCAAGAAACAGTGACTCAAAGCACCGGTGGCATACAGAGGAAAATTCATCATTTGGCCGGAAATCTGGGCTGCAACCTCCTAAGATGCCGTCAAGACATTGAAGCAGGAGGGCAGTGTGAACTTTGACCTCCTTAGTGAGCTAAGACGTGCACTATGTCTGCTCCCCTAAATGGTGACGACACACACACACACACACACACACACAAACACGCACACAGCTGCATTAGGAGGCTAAAGTCTCTCTGAGCTGCTGTAACACTTAACCAGGGAAGCCTTTCACTCGCGCTGATCTTCCTCCTGAGGACAGTAACATTTGAGGCCATCTCTCGTGGTGTGGCCCATAAAAGAGTGACGTGGCGGTAAAATAAATCACGCCTCTGACCGCCCACCCCCTCTGCCTCTCGCCGTCTAGGCCATGTGGCCATCAGAGGGCTGCAACAGCTCATCAGCGAGAACTTGAGAATCCTCCCAGGAGCTGTTCTGAGGTCAGCGTGGCCTCTCCACGCCATAAACAGCTCCCAGCGCAGTCAGGTTCATCACTAACCGTTTCCCCGGCTCACTTTTGCTCACTGTCCATCCTCGCGCTCCCCTTTTTTTTCCCGTTGTACCCCGGCAGCAGACGTTTCCAATAAATCATTTGACCCCCTCCTCTCGCCTCCATGTCTGGAAGCCCCCTGTCTGTCCCCGACTTGGCCCGAGATGATGCGTTCTGCTGAAGTCACTTAAATAAAAAGATCGCAGTGGGAGACATAATGTGTTAAAGTAATAAGATGGTCTCGGGCAGGTCACGGCCTCTCTCCCTGCTCCGCTGCTCCTGTGGAGGCTCTTGGAGTTAATGGGCTGTGGTCAGTGCACTGGTGAGCCATAAAGGCTGCCCTCCCAAACTACAGCCCTATTCAGAGCAGGGGATCCTCCAAAAGCCACTAACTGGCCCATCTCGATAACAGCACAGCCAGCACTATTTCCACAGCGCATCTGACACTCCCCGCACCTGTAAATCACTCGTATTTATCATCTCCTCTTGTACCTCTCCTCCCTGGCTGCCACCCTTACACAACTGTCCTTCAAAGTCAGCTGCTGGCTGGATTTCACAGGGACACCGCGACATATCCATCACATCTCCGTACCGTCTCGGAATTTATCGCGCGGCAATCCGATAAGCCATTTGGCAATGTAGACACGCCGCACTAATTAATAAAAGGTTGCTAAGGGTCAGTCACGTTAGCCTTAATGAACAATCGCTTGGAATCGCCACGGCGGAATATTTTTCCGTGTGCAGGCTTCCCGAACGGAGGGAGTGACCGCTAATGAATGTAGCCGAGGGGATTAATGAGGAGAAGCAGGGGACGTGTCATGGAGAAGTGTTCTGGCGTCACGACGATGACACCGCAACCCCCGTCCTCGTCTCCACTTACAGTGATTACATGTGAACCCCTGTCATGTGCTATAAGTGGTTTTACCAAATTGTATTAAAGGCCATTGTTTATGCCTGGCTGTCTTCCTCCGTGTTGGCCATTGCCTTTCATTTTGCCTGTTTTTTTTCCCCCTTGCACCACTCTTAGCACGCTTCATTTGAGCTTCGCCACAGCTTTCATCAGCACGACATTAACGCGTTAAGTCAAATTAACTAATTTTTCCTCGTGCGAGGTTTCGCATTCCTGCATTCTCTCTTTCCTTTTCTTTTTTTTTTGAATGCTTTGTGTTTGTGAACGATCCATCTGCACGGTTCTGCTGCAGCTCTATCAGCGTCAACAGCAGCAAATAAGCAGCCTCGCTAAGCCGGCAGTGTGAAAGCAGGTGGATTTAGCACGGTGAAAACCTTTACTAATGACGTTTCTGTTCATTTAAGCCTGCAGAACAATCCAATTGGTCTGCTGCTGCGGAGCTTTAGAGCAAGAGGGGAATCCAGGACCCGAAGCCATATTTCCTTCAATGTGAGCGGCCACAAACAGCCGCAACGGTGGGGTGGTGGAGCCACTCCAAATGCACAAAATCCTGGAGCAGCTGCAAGGGTTGCAATTTGACAACTAACAAAGATATGTTGAATCAAAGAGGTGCATGAATTGCAAATAATTCCTGTTAAGCAGAGGCTAAATGTTTGAAAGTTTTTGCACTGGCCAACGCACAATCACAGGAGTAATCGGATGGGAAAAATTGGCCACTTTCACTCTCTTTGTTGTACTTTACAGTCACATATGCGACCCCTGAAAGCCGATAAGCACCGAACAGCATGAGCTTGTGTCAACATATTGTGTTTGGACGGAGCAAACCTCGACCTCTTCATCACCGCCGAGTCATCCTGGCAAGATAAAATTGATCTGTGAAGACGTTTCCGAGGCAGGATGGAGCCAAATCATGCGCCTTTGTTAATCAGCAGATTGCTTCTCTTGTATCTAATATTTACTGTGGAGCGCCGTCCCCATCATCTCCCTCACTCTCCCCTTCCGTCGCTGCATCGCTTGCAAACAGGGAGAGTGCGAGAAAAGGAGAGGGAGAACGATAGAGAGAGATAGAGAGAAAGGGAGAGAGAGGGGGAGGGAGAGATGCGAGACAGACGGACTGCCTCCCCCCAGCGTGGCTATAATAACCTCCTGGTGTTGGAGCAGACTCTCTGAGAGATATCCTTGAGCCTCACCTCCATCTCTCTAACAGGTCACGCCGAGATCCAGGAGATAGTGAGCTATAGTTAAGGTTCAGATCTGCTATCTGGACTTGAATGATGGAGGAAACCATGTGGGGACATGTTTATTGTCACCCAGATGGTCCACAATGCAGTGGCTTGGCGAGCCACATCCGTCGCTAATATAATTCATGGGGTGGCACCATTGTGGGGTGACTGATAAGGCCTTCACTTTGCCCGGCAATGGTCACTTGTCTCAAGGAGACTCCAAAGAAACTTCACTCTGTACAAATGGTGGCCAAAATATCTAATCCCGCCAAGGGTTGCACTTCAGCGCTAAAACTTGTAGCGAGGTTACAGAGCTGCGATAGGCCATTTATAATAAGAGAATTCTCTCCTTACTATTTGGCACCCAGGGAGAATTCTTATTTAGAGGGGGGAAAGCTATTTCTTATGAGAAAACAGTGCTGGGGATGCAGAGTGGGTGATAACATAGTGCGAGCCCACCCAAAGTGGGGCTCAGGGACGGCCAGGGCTGTCCGCGGTAAATGAGGCCTCTCGAGGCTTTCAGCCCGGCTTGTCAAAACACTGACGCACCTTCAACTTAAACAATTTCAGTTTCGGAGAAAAAAGCTGAGAAAATGTTATTCTTACAAATTACAAAATTGTGGTGTGTTTGGTGTCATTCTGAAAGCCGTGGACGCCGGCAAGCAAGCGTTTGAGGAGGCGAGTTTAAATGGAACCAAATGCAAAGGCGTCCCGGGGGAAAGCCACGCGGTCACTGATGAGTAAGATCAGAGATCAGCGCTGTGACTCCCTCAGTCTGTTTCCCATCGAAGCTCAGAGGGTCAGATCCTCCAGAGGAATTTTCTCCTGACAGGGAAAATGAGAATAAATGCATTATGATATTTGGAAATCTGTTCTTCATTATCATTCAGCTGTAATTCACCCATGGCCTACAATCATTTTTGCGCTATGAGTCATGGAAGTGTTATTCAGCTTTGTTTATGCGCAGAGCCATCTCAGCGCAGCTTTATCACTTTGCAGGGCTGCAATTTTAAAGCACAATAATGAGCCAATGTTAAGATTTGAATAACTCCTGTTATTTTCTGTAGCACATCAAAGGCAGTCTGTTTATATCGAGCATGGCAACGCTTTTAATGAGTTGTTTCTGCATTTATTGCGGGGAAATTAAGCTATAATTCATTTTCTACAAACCAAGAAGTGATCCAAAGTAGAACAGGAGAAGTTCAGGACAGAATAAGTTTATATTTTTCTTTTAGTTTCTCAAGATCACGATCAGTTTTTTTTAAAATACATTGGAATAATTATGTACATACTCTTCTTCAAACAGACTGTGGCAGAGGCGAGATTTCAGTTTAGCGCAGAACAGCGAAATGCACAAACAGACTTGATAGATGCTAATTTCATAGGTAATGACAGAAAAAACGAGTTATACCGCAGATTCTATACTTTGGTCATGAATAAAAAGAGATGAAAACTGTAAGGCTGAATATATATGTAGGACAATTTTGCAACACATCGGGGACTCAGAAACTCTAAATAATGCATGGCAGCTTAATCCAATCTAGGGAATCACGCGTCTTCAAATGCAGCATCCGTACAAACACAGCCAGCATAACGCACAAACGTGCACACGCACGCACACACGCACGCAACTGCGTCCGAGTCTAAATTCAAAAGGAATTCATAGCGGACTCCTCGTCTCTATATCAGCATCCAAGGCTTATTTTTCAGCCCGGCCCATAGCTGGAGTTCTGCCTATCGAAGCAGCATCTTTATTCGGATGGAAAATGAATCCTCAAGGAACATGGCCAGGCGCTTTATTGTGTATGCAGTGTGTGGCCAGGTTCAAATTGGCAATCAATTATCCAATTAAGACTGACAGAAATGCACATCAGGAATTCAAGCCCATCAGTCCAAGCTTCTGATTGGAACACGATTAGAGGGACTTAATTAAACCCTAGGTGCTGGGTGTTTAAACATCATTTGTGTGGCGTCGGAGGGCTTGGAAAATGTAAATCTGGACGGTGGATTCTCCACACCTATCCAAAGCTACAGACCGCTGGAAAGACAGATTTAGTTATCTATTTATTTACTTATTTATTTATTTTCTAAACCTCATGGACTAAATCCTTCTACGGGTGCGTGTCAGGGATATTCAAAAGAAATGCAACAAGCGTGGAATTGTGGGAAATTAAAATGCATGCCCTTGGGAAGATCAGAAGAAAGGAGAGATAAATATTTTGGAAAATTGCACAGTACAATGCAATAACAATAGTGGCCGTGATATTGTGCCACATTAGTCTTAAAACCATTCCCACGGTTTAGCAGCTTCTGAATAATTCAAGGACACAGCATACCATAGAGAGCAGTAGAAGCGTGATGTGTTGAATGAAATGCAGCTCGCTTCCGAGATTCTCCGGGCTATTTTCTCACCGGCCCAACCGCTCCTTCTCCTGTGTGGTTGTTTAGTGCCCGTATTGATTTCTGAGCTGTTTCTTCCTCCTGTGTCAGACAGTGTGAAATGGAAGGCACTGCATTTTAATATTGGGTTGTGAATTAATCATTTTTCCTGATAGCGGGGCTGGGCTGCGTCCCTGTAGGAGAACACCTTATCATGGCAAATAGGATTCAAAGGGAGAGAGGAGCGGTATAATCCACAGCTAATTGGATGAAATGGCTGAACTCGTTCCCTCCGTGCAGTGGCTAGCGTCCGCGCAGCGCCCTCCGCAGGGATCCCAAAGCCACCGAAGAGGTTATTACTGTTTGTCCTAGGGGAGCATTAATACCTTAGCCCTTGTTCAGACATGCAAATAATCTAATTCAAGGTCTAGCTAATTAACAACTTAGCAACAGTAAAGATAAAGCAGCTCAATGGTCGGGCTGGGTGGGTCTTTTTTTTTTTTTTTCCCCTTTTTTAATTTGTGGGAGGTCAACATACCAACACCTAGCTCAGATACACCAATGTCACCATAACGCATGAACGAGGAAACAACCTTGCATTATAATGAAAAACAGCGCTTGAAGCAATCCGCCGAACAATTAATGTAAACTTGGCCTCTTAACAAAAACACAGCAGGGTTCAGCACATACAAATGACACAGAACGAGTCTGAATAATGACTGCGCTTTTAAAGTCATACCGAGTAGTTGTAGGTAATTGTTGTTTATTTGTTTGCCTCTGTTTCTGATTGTCTGAAATGTGCATCTGTCTTGGTGTGGGGCGCCTTTGTTGGCAAGTTGATTATTTCCACTAGAAATTTGTGCACCTCTTTGTTTACACTGATACTAGAAAAAACAGTCGCGAAGTACATTGAAGGATAAGTAACTTATAGAAATGATCGCTGGCACATCTACCGAAAACAACTAACAAAACCTCAGACTTCTAACCTTGTGAAGATATGACACTGACACCATTTTTGATTTCTTTGTGAATTGAGTTGATTGGACACTTTCTGGTGATCATCTTGAATTTCGATGGAAATACAAGAGTCTCATTTGCTTGTCTGCTTCCTTTGCCCGTGTGATGTAAAATGTAATGTGCATGATGATTCAGGCAAAACTCTGATGGACACTAAGAATAGTAAACAATACCATTTTGCGATCCGTGGCATGTTAATTCTGACGCCTTAGCTAACGTGGCACTAAGGGCACTTTGTTATTGTGAAAATTGAACTACTGTTTTAACAGCATCTCTGGCTTTTACGGGCTAAAATGTTAATCCAGCTTCAGCAAGGTTACATGGTCAAGGTTGCCAAATTACCGACAAACACTAATCACCTCTGCCTGGGAGCGAGTCTGGCTGCATATCAGAGTGTATGGAACACTGCTTGCAGCCTTAGCCGCGTCCCCTAACCACTCGCATCACCACCGGCCACCTTTGCTCCTCCTGAAATTGTGATTTACTACATCAATTTAAATCTGCCAATACCAAATAACCTTTGCTTAAATATGTGCAGTTTCTGCTCCAGAGACCCTGAGTTTTGCCTATGAGGCTGCTAAAAAGCAGTTAAGCACAGCAGAGACACGTGTCAGGCAGAGATTACGACCGTTGACCTTTCCGAATTAAGAAATTAAAATCATCATTAATAGGGGATCAGCGTCGATTAACGGTGGACTGTTCAAGGTCCGTGCTCCTTTGTTTGGAGTGTTTTCAAACAGACCGTGAAAATGTCTGGCTAACGCACTCACTCAGGTTGAACCCCACAGCTTTTGAGCTGGAAAAATGTATTCAGAGTAATTTATTGATCAGTTTCAGGGCTACAAAGACGCTTGGAGGCCACACGGTGCTGAAATATTCATTCTAAAGAGTTAGCATCTACACATTACAGAAACTACCACCACGGGTGTGTGGGTGTGTGGGAGAGAGAGAGAGCGAGAGAGAAAGAGAGAGAGAGTCAAATGACCATCAAAGGGTTTTTGTCTCATTTCTGGGATAAACGCCGATTCCCATAAGGAAGGTATTAAAATAGCCACTTACGATCCCCTTGCGGCAATGTTTCTAACAACTGATGAGGTTTGTAATTTGTTCAATATGTTTTAAGTAACAAAGCAAAGGCAAAGCTCAACATGCTGAAAGCCACTCACCAATCAAAACCTCAATTTCAAATTGCATCCATGTAAACTCAGATAGTTTTTGCAAGTAAACAAGTGGGGACTGAGGCATCAGTTTTCTTAGTTCTTATTTATCTATTCAAATTAACATGGGCATTTCAGAAAGAAAACAAACTGCATTAGATGTACAATTAAACACAGGGTTGTCTGATCTACATATCTGATTTTTCAAATAATTATTAATTGCAGAGGTTAATAAAAGTATAGCACATAATACTGTATACCAAGTGTTAGAGTCCAATCACTCTTTTTAATAGCTTTGTAGCGGCCAGAAAATCAAGTATTCATGAAGATTGAGGAAGATGATCCAGTGAACTTCAATTTAATTGGTGCAAATTAAAACAATCCATCTTTTGGAGCTGTCTATCTATCTGCTATCACCACTTCATTGCTCGTCTTGCACCTTGATTACAATTATCTTTTAATAGCAAAACTTGTCAGCAATTTCTCTCCCTTCTGATTTACGTGGCGGCCCGACACGCCGTTGTTCCGCTCCTATAATTCATGTTTTAGTGTAATGCAGAGTAAGCCTCCACTGGGCAGACGCAAGATGTATTGACACCATCACCTCATATCTGCTGGGTGCGATGACATATGGCAAACTGTCTCTCTGCAGTAAAGGCTGCAATCCTTCCCCCATTCATATAGCGCCGCTGCCTTTGCATGCCTGGCATTTGGTCTCCGCAGACCACGCGTGGCGCCGGGCACGCCGACGGATTACAAAATAAATGCATATGCAGACATTATTTTTTGCAGCGTTCAATAACGCTCCCAGGCAATTAGACGGAAAGATGACACTCTGACTTTTAATTTGGGGACGGAGTGATCTCTCTCTCCTCTTTCATCCTCCCCCTGCCTCTTACCTGATATGCTGAGCTCGGGCCTTTCACAGCAGATACACAGCTCTGCTTATTTTATCATAAAATGGGATCTTGCCAGGTTCAATCCATTCGGCGTCCGCTTGTTGAAATGCTTGTTTTTAGTGACTCCAGATTTCACGGATGACACTTTGAGCTGCTTTGGGAATACAAGGCGTCGATGACTGTTGAGCTAAGCATAACGCATAAACGAAACACCCCGACACCATCCGGCCAAAACTGCCAAAGTTTATGTAAGGCTGGGTATTAAATCTTATCAGATGCTGAGCACGCCAGAAACGTTGTGTGTAAAGAATTAAAAATATTCAATGCATAATGTTCTGGCCGCTTGGAGCAAACACGTGTAGCTGTTTGGTCATAACAGCTACCCATCACTCTGACACAGGGGTGTCAAACTCTTGTTCACGGAGGGCCACATCAGCATGGCGGTGGCCCTCAAAGGGCCAGATGACAATGGCAATTATTAAGAAGTTAAAAATGTAATTTAAGGTCAAATGAAAGATTCATTTATATATGGCTAAATATTAGAAATATTAGTTTTTATAATAATCTATAATATCAATTATTGTAAAAATAATCTATAATATAATTTATAATAATAATTTTGTAATAATATAATTTTTTACTTGTTCAACTTACAAATATTCCATTTGTGTTGATGTAGAAATATGTCAGGTCTTTGCTATTGTTGTATCGCAGAATCTTGTATTTCATCCGGAATAGAAACCTGAATTAATCGACAATTACCGGTTAACAATCAAACTACAAGTCAACAATCCTGTTTCCTCACTTGGGCCGTGTCGTTATGTCTTGACAAACTGACATTTTATAAAGTGTGTGTCTTTTTGAGGCACAGCTGCATCACTTTACCAGTAACATGATCCATGTGCATTTTGGGAGATGTAGTTTGTGGGTCAATGCATGTTTGATTGAAGGAGACTTATATTGAAACAGCCATTCAAGCGCTT